>SZWC01002346.1:76407-114953 GCA_023375785.1 Penium margaritaceum | reverse complement strand
AGGAGGAGGAGGAGGAGGAGGAGGAGGAGGAGGAGGAGGAGGAGGAGGAGGTGGTGGTGGTGGTGGTGGTGGTGGCGCTGCTGCTGCTGGTGATGGTGGTGGTAGTGGAGCTGCTACTGCTGCTGCTGCTGCCGCTGCTGCTGCTGCCACTGCTGCTGCTGCCGCTGCTGCTGCTGCAGCTGCTGCTACTGCTGCTGCTGCTTTTGCTGCTGCTACTGCTGCTGCTGCTGCTAATGTTGGTGGGTGCAGTCGTCATCGTCATCTTTGCTATTATCTATATCCTCGTTCTAATCTTTGTCCACATAGTCATTGTCGTCTTCGTCATCATCAGCAAAGTCGTTGACGTCGTTACCTTGATCGTGCTGGTTGTTTTCATTTTACTTGTTGACTCAGAAGGCCACGGGGCAGCAACACAAGAAGAAACGTTAGCGCTGGCAGCGGTGGTACCAGCTACCACGACAGGACTGAAAATTATTCATGACGGTGGATGGAAGACAGGATGCGAGCACTTTTTGTTGGTACTGGTCCCGGACACCCAGAGCATCGAACCATTTTGGGTTTGTGGGGCCTACCAGCTTTCAGTTAAGGAACGGCAAACGAGACCGCGGCTCGGGAAAATCTTTTAGGATTCAAAGCAGACTCGAGCGCGAGAGCCTCTGCTGTGTTCGGACAGATCTTTAGGCACAGGTGAAGCTGTCCGCGGGACGTATGAAGGCTCAACGTTGATGTAATCTACAGAGCGACTCGGGCAAAAATCCCGTTTGCCTTTCTATACTTTCAGTCCGACCCCTGCTAAAATGAAGAAGCTCTCTCGACTCGGAGCTCCTCAACTTCGTGGATCTGCATAGATTCAACTGGACTTCAACAGCATCTCCTTCCATGCTCATGCAGACGTCAGTGGATTAGGGTCGGCAGTGAGTTTGAGGAGAAGGGCCGGATATGGGAATGCCGTTACTGAACCTTGCTTGCCAAGAGATGTCCCCATCAGTGAGGGCTGCCAGGTCCGCACGTATGTTCCTATCTCTGTGGTCTTTGGCATTGAGTAGCCTCAGACTGCTTGAAGTGGACGCAGCTGATTTTTTAGCGGCTTCTTCTGCTTTCCCTGCTTCTACTGCTGCACCTGCTCCTCCTGCTACTTCTGCTGCTTGTCGTCCTGCTGTTGCAGCTGCTCCTGCGGCTGCCCCGGTGGAAATCGACCAGCCTCCTTCGGCTGCCCTAGTTGACGTGCTGCCTGCTTCCAGGGGTGATGCCACGAGTTGCTCTGATGATACCGCAGCCAGCACCATCTGCCGCGCCCATGGCGAGCGTGGCCTGCTGCACGTACTTGACATGAGGGCAAAAGTTGTAGCAGCCATACTTGGCAGCTCGGTGGAGGAGCCTGTGATGTGATACTTCGAGAGCCGGAAGGCAGTCTGGGTGGACGGCAATGAAAAGACCCCACTTCTAGTATGAACCACCCGTGCTAGCATGGCCATGCATTCCCTGGGAACCGCCGACTCGGTAGTGAGCGGGCAAAGCGTGCACCTCTGTGTGGCAAGCGCATGTCATGGCCGTGCTCCGTCGAACAGACTTCTCGCCATTGTACCGGAGGACGCGGTATTCAGGCCGCCCCTTTGATTTCGTTTCTTGTTTGGCACCGGTCATCCCTCACGTGTTCCTACTTGAAATCATTATTGCGTCCCTTCCCTCGTACTCGAGCCTGACGCCATCGTCTCGTACTCCACAGTACGCGAAATCCGTAACCACGAGCGTGGCACGTGGCCACGATTTCATTGGCTGTACAAGAGCACTCCACGTGAGCTGCAATGGCTTATTTGACCCTCATTTACGCGCTTCTTTGAGGACCCATGGATCTCAAAGCAATCTATAGGATCACATGCGCATTTGACAATCGCCTCATTCTCGTGACACCGTTCAGAAGTGTTTCATGTTAGGTACAGTAGACCTACATAAAATACAAGGCATCGTTTCAGGGCGAAATGCAGCGGAACAGTACAAACATGATTTCCCACAGTCAGTAGGTCACGACGGATCACCGCAAATATAACCAGTTCACGATGGGTATCAATGAGCATGGATACGCATGCATCGGGCGCGTTAAAGATCTGACGTGCTTTCCCCCCAACCTTCTGTATGACTCCGAAATAGACGGAGGGACTGTGCAACAAAATCGATTTCCTAGGAACTCGAGTTCGAAAATTCCTTGGCTCTGCTAGCGCTCGTTTGACCTCAAAGTGAACACAAATGACGTCATCCTTCTTAGCTTCCATCGAGATGTATAACAGGTTAGCTTCTTATTCGAACTTGTTAGGAAAACAAAATGGTGCTGTATCCTGCTGCGCTACGAGGAAGTATAAATATGTAGTTTATGCCGGGTTTGCTGCCAGTCTTCACCTGAAGCCCTGCGTCCCTGTACACATCAACATTGAGAGCCGACTTTTGGCGGCGACCTATGCCGGATGCTGTGATTTTGACGTAGGCGTCTACGAAACGGCGGCGATGAAAGAAGGCAATGAGAGAAGTCAACTTTAGTAATTGTTGCATGGCACTTGTCCTCATACAAAATGGAATCTTCCATAAAACCAATCTATGTTTATGCTTATAGCCGGTACAAAAGCGTGTATCCCTGTTCTAATGAAACTCATGCAACAATTTAGCACACGTTCATTTCTAAGATACAATTGTGCCCAATGTGCGCAATGGTGTCACATGTCGTCATGTCTCTTGCGTGCAGCCCAATGCAAATTCTTCAACGTATCTGAGAGGTTACAAACTTGATTCAAAACTAAATACTGATGTAGAACATCATTTGGTGTTATTGAGCCATTCATCACTAAAATCTAATTATTTTCGATTAGATTAAAGCTAGGAAACAATGATGGTGAAGACAGCAAGCATCAATTTGCAAAACATTTCTACAGATCATATATTTGTATTAAAACCTTATCATGTAGACCTTTTGCCACCCTCACTCAACAGTTTCAATGCTATTCAGTCGCTAAGGTCGTGGAGTGCAATGCAAGTCATTTGAAGAAACATTTTCCTCGAGTGGAGTCCTTATTTGCGCGATCACACGTGTAAACTAACGTCCAAGGATACGACAAAACCATTTACTTTGAAATGACTTGCAAGTGATAAATGTGGCCGGGGCACACAATTTTCAATCCATGTTCCGAGACCATAGTCAATACAATAACGACAAGTTGGGAATGGCCGAGACCTCTTTGTGGAGTCTCCTAGGTTTGGCGGGAAACGTATCTATGTCGCCCTTTCTTGGGTTCGGGCTCGACCAAGAGACTGTGTTGTCTACCTCGGCCTCGCATTACCCATTGGGCGCTGCACATAGACAAATCATAACAGCAGGCAACGTACGGGATGGACATTGAAAGGTATCATCATAACCCTAACATGTTAAATTGAAGGTGGCATTTACGCTAGCACTCCCGTTGACTTGACATAAACAACACATGGGCGGTTCAAATGCATCATGTTAAACAGCTGTGCCTTAAAAGGACATGGTGCTTGTTGCCAAGACCCATTTATCACAACATCACAAACTAATTGACCATGCCAAGTGAAAAATAAAGAAGAGCGCCTGCGCGAATGAAATCTTGTAAGGAAGAGCGACAAGGAACTGATCATTGGTTGGCATAGTTGATTTCATTCAATAGTGACATTTGGCAAAGAATCCAAACATGTGGTCAACCCGAAAACTTTTGCTGCGTCACTTTACCATTTGGATGTCCATGGCAAGTGTGTGGCTGCACAAGACACAGCAAACAACATCGTCACAAAGGTAGCTCCAACCCAAAAAAACGAGACATTGAGCAAATTTCTAGAGAAAATGCATTCACGCTTCCTACAACATGGTGGGGGGTGTTCGGAGGGCTGCAAGCAACACCTCCAAGAACTCCCCCATTTTTCTTTTTGTCACACTACAAAGTAGGGGCAAAAGTGGCTATCATGCATGTGAAGTTAGTTCTTTGTACACAATGGAATTCAATTATGTAATAGTTGACTGCATGGTTTGTCCCATCCTCATGAAGATTATGTTCCAAGGAACTCAATTTTGTCTCATTGTCGTTAAGATTAGTCTACATTCAAACCAGAAACTTTTTTCCATAGAAAAACAAGTCCAGCGCACATATGAAGGTGGCATAGTATTGAACTTGACTATTTGTTTACCTTGTATTTGTGCATTTTCATGAACATGGACTACTTCCTCAAAACAATTACTCTAATTATTTAGTCTAATGGATCGTGCAACAGATAATCACATTCGCTTAATCACGATGCATGTATACAATGATGATGCACATGTTTTCTATCCAGAATTGAATTGTGGGTGACTTGATGGAATGACATGTGGTGCTTTATGGAAGTCAATTGAAAACCCCTTACATATACAAACAAGGAATTGTTTTGGCATCAACAAGGTAGCTACCATAAGTATGAAATGTTCAGGATGAAATACAATGTACACATGATTGGAACTTGTGTCCACACATCTAACAAAAAACAAACATAAGACCAATGCATGACAATTAAATAAAAACAACTTGGAGGGCAGTAAAAAACTGAAGGAATCTGTCAAACATACGGGATAGAAAAATGCTACAAAAGAAATGGACGTGGGGTAGCATGGTGGACAGTGGTTCAAATAGAGGTTCTTTGAAAATTAATTGGTTTTTTTTCAAGTTCTTTAACTGATTTAAGCAACAAGTAAAAAGATATTCTGGCTCAATGGACCATATTTTTAACATTGTGATGGAACAAACAATTGTTTTATGCCAACATCTTTCTTACTTGGGGACAAGATGTCCGAACACCCTGATGGAGGTTCCAAAGTATGATGACAATAAATATATGTTGTCGGGTTGGTTTTTTTCCGATAATGAATCTTCAAAAGATTAATCTCATCAATCATGAGATTGCATACATCAAGGTCCTCACATATGTATTTGTTTTCCCATCCGTTGGAAGGCATGTGATGTTTTCTCATTGCCAATACTTGGTGCACTATGTGAGCCAAGCTTACTTTTAAAATGGATCTTCCAGGTCCCGTGGCATGTTTTTGGTGAAGGAAAAACAAATAGAGTAATTTGTATTTGTATGAGCTTATAGACCAATTGAGTTTACTTATTTCAACTGATTAGTGGATTTCTCCCTTGAGCTGCAACCCTCACAGAATAATTATTGTATCAGAGAATAAAAGGAATTATTGTGTGATGGCCCTGACTTCTCACAAGCCAAATGGCTGGTGGGCAACGTTGCATAATGAAAAACAAGAGTCAATAAAAAGGCCAACCCCATATCTAAAACAACTTTAGTGGGACGTTCAGGTTCCATTGTTGCACATGCGGTTGAAAAGAAACATGTATAATTGTCAAGTACTCTTGTACCCAAAACATTGTCAAACGAGTTACAAAGGCCCCACCTTTCAGATTTAATTTCAGCCAAAACCTTTATCATACCTAATCACCTTTTTATAAAATAAATGGTTTCAAAGAAACAGTAAAAACATTCATTGTCATACCCATAAAATAATTCTATCTTAGGAAGACAAAGTGTGGTGATATTGAAAACATGTCTGTGATAAAAAAATCATAAAATGTATGCTAGAACTTTCTACAAAAAAAGGAAACATTACAAGAAAACCGTCATTTTTGCCTCAACGTCATAGGTTCTATTTGAATTTTTACATATTTGCACAATTTCAGCATTCAAGGGGTCTGAAAAGTGATTTCGACGAATGAAGAAAGATGTTCCCCTCATCCACAAACGCAAGATTCATTCAACAACCTAGCACCAACAATAGTGAATCCTTCAAATCAAAGATTACGAAGATTGGTTTCTTTTAACTTTATAGTCTAATAGTTCATATACATATCTATGAATTGCAAAGAAAAAGAGTAAACTTATGCATTTCCACAGATATGTAGATGCAAAACTTTGTGTATACAAGAATACAAACATACACATGTTATGGTTTGTGACATTCCTATCGACTTTTCCAGTTTCCGATGACCACTCTGTCATGTCCATGCTTGTGGAGATCCCTGATGCGGATCCTAGTGGCACCGCTGAGTCATGTGGTGGCATAATACCATTGTGGAGCTCACTAATGACTGTTCCATAGCTCTCGATGCTACGTGGGCCCTACTACAGTTTTTCTACAACACATAGGAGTTTATCGATGGACTAGCCGTGGGCCCCATTTGCATTTTTTCGCATTCAGTGTCCACCGTTTGATGCTGAATGCATGTATGTGATCAGTCGTAGCGTTTTGATTTTGATTTTGCATGTCTAGAACAAGAGGAAATAGCGTTCTTATATGTCTATGGAGAGTTACAGTCAAAACAATGATTTTCTGCCAAGTTTAGGATACATATCACTGCCGATATCACTGCCGCTTGTGACACACCCGTGCGCCGCGGCAGGTACTTATGCCATCAACGCGTCATTTGTCATTTTACTCTAAAAATGCTATTGAAGCTTTTAGACACTTTGCCTTGTGTCTCCCAGCCAAACCCTTGCCGTTGTGTGCACGACTTGTGATTGTCGTCACCGTCTAACAAGGCACTGTTGCCAAGTCCCCAACTGTGTTGCTAGGAAGCTTCCTTGCATCTTCTCGTGGTATCAAAGTGGTGAGAGTTCTCACCGAGTTGCACACAAGAGACGCAATAGAGAATCAGCAATGAGAGTCACCACTTTACAAGATCCACTAAGACCTATTGACAACAACGGATTGTTGTCGACGTCGCTCACCATCACCATGTGACATTTCATCAACACTAGCTGCTACGTGTGGCACGAAACAGCTGTAGTAGACTAAAGTTGCGAGCGGCTGTAGATATTGGCACATGCACCAATAACACAGAGGAACAATAGTAGCAGGGCGGCAGAAGCGACATTAGCAACATGCAATGGTAGCAGCATAGTAAGACAACAGTAGCATAGCAGCAGCAACAATAGTAGTGGCCAAAGCAGTGCAATAGTAGCATGGCAGTAGTGGCCGTAATAGCGTCGACAGCAAGAGCGTAGCAGCATGGCAATAGCATCGCACGGCGGCGACAACGACGTGTATCAGCCATAATGCACAGTAGCAAAAGTAGCGCATAGCTCTTTCCGCGGCCGTGCACGTAGCCACCAGGTGGCGGCCTTGTGCGCAACAACACGGCTACAGTTTAAAATAATGCCACATTAGTAGCAACAGCTAAGCAGAATCTGCATGGCACTTTCTGCTCAACTTTTGCGTGGCTGTTGCGGAGTGGCCAATTACTTGCGCAACAACCACAAAGGATAACCCCCAAAAGATGGCGGGTAGACGAGCTGACATCACCATTTTTTGGTGAAGTCATCAGGTCTTCCTGAAGTCAGTAACTTCCAACTTACGTCATTATTTGCCTTAGTGAAATGTTTGGTCGAAGGGTCAAAAGTTGTCAGCTTTTCAACTCCTCGAGAAATTCTCAGATTCCTGCAATGGGCCACGTTAACGTCTCGCCCCATAATGAGCGGCGCCATGGCTCCGTCCGTGGAGAAGGAGAAAAGGGTACTAAATTCTTCTTCTTCCTCCCCAAGGGTCATGAGCCCATAATCGCAGGCTATTGAGGACCTGCGGAGCCAACATCACAAGATGTGTTGCCTGTATGGAGAGAAGATTGATACCATTTGTTTACTCACCGAGCTTCTTTGAGGACATTCCACGACTCCATAACAGACTTCTTAGGGAACGGCCGGGGTCGCATCCTCTACACAGCAGTCAACTCCAGCATCAGAGACAAGAGCTGGAACCAACCCGCCACTTCTTCATCCTTAGGATGAGGATCTAGACATGCTAGGCATGGAGGGAAACTCCCCGGAGCATGAGATTTGTGTGCTTTAGGAGTGTTTCCGCCAGGTGTAAACAAGCTCTTGACCCCCACACCCATCCCGCTTTGCCGTGTTTTGATCATTGCCTGACCTTCACCCTAGTGAATTCCCTCTTCTTGGGGTTTTTCCTATCCCTCGTCCTTCCAAACCTCTGGTTGCTTTCCCTATTGAGCAACAAGCAAAGGACATTGAGACGGCACCCCTCGGTATGTTAATGGGCACGTCATTGATTGTTGAGAGATCCTCTTCAAAATTTGGACTACTTCAAAGGTCGTGTGGCCCTACTACCACAGTCCATATCAAACTACGAACCAAGCTAAAATTCTGACAGTGGCGAGGGCGATGTGCAAACTTCTCTTTGCCATGCTACACAAGACAGTCGTTGACGTCCGCTCGTTCCTTGATGAGGCTGGCACATGCACCGCTTCTGATCCACGAGGGGGTGGGACCAACCATTTTCCTTGCTTGTTGCACAGATGCACGCCATTTGAGCCGTGCAAGTCTGTGCCTTTGAATCCCTTTGTCAAGGGCCTACCAAGGTTGCATCCAACTAATGGCAATGCGCCATGCGGATTTACACACACCTTGGGTCCTCTGGAGGTACACGGCTTTAGGCGCTTTGCACGATCATGCTCGAGGTTTTCCTTTAGAACACTGACATCTTCACGTTGTAGAGCGACGCTGTGTTTGCCCCTTTTTTGCTTCATTTTAGCTTCTTCCCTGGGTGCACCACCTCTTTCACTAGGTTACCTTCGCCCGTGAGGCAGTCGTGGCTCATCAAAAGACCTCCATTGCTGTCATAGTCATTGCATCCCCACCGATTTACCTTCTACAGGCTCCTTCTCCATCCTCTATCACGTCTTCCTCCTCCCCTTCCACTTTCATTACACCAACACAAACAGAGGGTATCACGGCAATAGCACAGGGGAAGAAAGGGTGACAATGGCGTGACTTGAGGAAGCAGCAATCTCAAGAGCAACCGTCATTGGGCAATAGTAGTGGCTTCTTTATTCAGTGCTACAACTATGGAAGCACCCATTGCTACACCAAGTGGTAGCAGCTGCTTGACAGGGTGCGGATTACAAGTTGAGCACGCACTACGCTCTACGTGAGGTAGTACATCTTCCGTAAGCGCGGTAACCGAAACCGCAAAAGTTCCCGCCTCACCACCGGCAACTAGTGGCAAAATAGACCTACATGACTGCACCATCACAAAGCTCTGACACCTTGTGGCAGTTTGCATTCAAGGAGGTGCAAGTGTAGGGTCATAACTGGGTGATTCACAGATTGTGTTTGTTTGCTCTTATGGCTTGAGATGGCTCGTGTGGGAGGGCACAGTCAGCATGTGATGACGATGGGCCTGACTATATGAATTGGATTCATGAGACTTACTTTTGTGCCCTTCGTCGTTTGTCTCCACCTACTGCCTAGCATCCATCTGAGGTCAAATTTTTGTGTTGTACAATGACGTCCTCTACTTGTGATTCGAATGGCACTTGGATCATCTATATCGGTGCCACTCATTACATGACCTGTCTTCATAGTGATTTTGTTGTTCTTAGCCTTGTTGCGTCTCTTTGTTTGGTCCGCACAGGCTTTGGTCAGTCCTTGCCACTCCACGGTGCTGGATCAGTATGCTTTGATGGTTCGTCAGGCCCCCCATATCTTTCCAAGGTGCTTATTTTGCCAGACCTTGAGCTTAGTTTGCTTTCTATACGTGCTTGCAAATGGATGGGACACTATGTGGAGCACAGTACAGAGCGCGAGACTGTGACTGACATTTCCACTCGTAGCGTCGTTCATCGTGCCTGTGTTGTAGATGATTTGTATCATATCTCTTGGACTTCTATTCCTTGCTTCCCCTCTTCTTCCGCTTATGTTTTTTTCACTGGTTATCTATCTCTTACGTAGTAGCAATCGCTGCATGGCCGCTTGTGTCATGTAGGTTTCAACATTGTGTCGAAGCTCATTCGGACACAACCCGGTCTCAGTCTTGAGGCGGCTTCTTTCAAGAAGCCGCCCAACACTGAGGGTCTCTTCTATGCTCAGGGTAAGGTGCATTATTGCAAATACGCTGTTTTCCGTTCACGCGCACATTTCCCTCTCCAATTAGTCCATCTGGACCTTCTTGTCCCCCTACTTGTCAAGTCTCTGTCTGATTGGGGTCAATTCGTCTTAACCTAGACTGGTGACTTCACCCGTATGCCGTGAGAATACAGCCTACGCTAGAAGGGTGACGCCGCTCTTGCGGTTTTCCTCTAGCTAGTGATGGGTGAGCGTCAGTCTCACCATACATTGCACACTTATCACGTGGATCGCGATGGTGAGTTTCTTCGCAAGATGGACGGCTTGTTTGTGAGGCACGACATTTTCTACAAGTTCTCTGGTCCTGCTTCTCCTCAACGGAAGGGTGTTTCTTAGCACTTGAAACACACCATCAAGGATGCGGTTTGCGCTAAGCTACATAAGTGCAATTGTTTTGAGTCCATTCCTTTTGAAGGTTTTGCCTACATGACTTCAGCCTAGAACTGTCTCCCGCATGGTCCTCTTCTGGACAACATCACACCATATGTGTTCTAGTTTGGCCACCGTGCTGACTTGCACCTCGCTCGCGTCAGGGGATCCTTAGCTTCTTTGTGGTACACCAACGACCAGCACGGGTCCAAGGTCTTAGCACGAGGTTGCTTGTGTGCCTTCATCAGCATCTCCTCGCGGTCATAGGCATGAAGGTTTTGTTATCTTAATAATCATCGCATTGTTGTGTCCTACAACACACTCTTCTTTTAGTCCCTCACCTATAGTGATGTGACTTTAATCACGTTGCTGTCCGTCACACACGTTCCCATGTGTGAGGTTCCTCGATGGATGGAGGATTTTGCGCCTACGAGCACCGCTCGCAAAGCTGATGTGTGTGTTCAAGCTGCCTTTACTTCTCCAACACTTGATAACCCAACGATCATTGCTGTGGAGTGTTGTGATATGTGGTCGCCATGCTGTACCTTGGACTCTGCTTTCATCGGCAGGGTTTGGTGGTCCTTGATTGCTACATCGATAGCGACTAGGCCTAGAGCCCAGATGGACTTAGTCGCAGAGGTAACGTGTTCCATCTCAATGGGACCGCTATGTCCTGGCGCAACGTGAAGCAAGGCTCTATTCCACGTAGCTCATCCGAGAAAGAGTACATTGCTCTGGGTGCAGGGGCTGCTTAGATGATATGGTTCTAGTGCCTATTTGTTGAGCTTGGCCAGTCAGTACCCGCCATTGTGCTTTGTTGCAACAACGAGAGTGCTCTTGCCATGATGGAGAACTCTGCTGTATTTGATGCTCCCACAAAGCACATTATGGTTGAGCATCACATTGTGCATGATGTGGTGGAGTGACACGTGATTTGCGTCATTTGGGTTGGCATTGGAATGCAGCATGCTGACTTCTTGACGAAGGAAGTATGCAAACCTGTAGCTCACCGACAATTTTCCATAGCTCAGGATGCTACAGGTACTTCTGCCATGGACCTGTCATTATCCATTTCTTTCTGCAAATGCTCTTGACGCATTTAGTCAGCCCTGTATTTCCTAGCAATACCCTTGCCGTTGTGTGCATGACTTGTGACAATCGTCAGCGTCTAACCAGGCACAGACGCATGATCGGCGGTTGTGTGGCTAGGAAGCTTCCACGCATCTTCTCAAAAGATACATATCTTATGTATGTAGAGGTTAACTTCTAGAAATTTATATATGTATTAAAAAAAATCATTCATTTATGGATGAAGATATGCGTGGATTTAACGTACAGCAATATCTCTATGTACAGGGTGGAGAGAGCTTGTCCATTTCTTGCAAGAGTTTGGTTATAATTGAAAATAGAAACAATTCTGTTTGACATGAGGAAATTTCTCTATATTCTTTATTCATGAAAGCAAGTTTTTATGAAAACTTGAAGAGATTTCTGCATGTTTTTCTATGTAGATCACACAGATCCTAATGTCAATTTGCATTGATGTAAGAACTTAGAAAGAAGTTCTGGAATGGATGTTAAACTATCTTAAAATCTTTACCACTTCCCTAAAGAACCATGTTTTGCCATTCAATTGTTAGGGTATTGCATTTTCTCGAAATGTTTTTGGGATTGCACTCTCCCCTGAACTCTTGGGGTTTGCACTTTCCCCAAAGCTATCAATGTGAAACTCACTCTCAACAGAGACATGGGTTGAAGGTGGGAGTGTTCTTGGCAGCATTCTCTTACAAGATCTAATGGACAAACAGTATGGTCAAGAATAAAAATACAGGAGTAAACTTTCTTCTTCAAGCATGGTTAAAGAATTGTAAGTGGATACGTAAAAAAATGAATACAACATGTTTGAATGAATGCATTTGCTATATATATCACCAACCATTCCATCAATTTCACCCTGCCTGACTAGCCAATATCAGCATGGGAAGAAGTTCTAAACAAACTTTTGTTGTAGTCATGTAGGGAAATACGTTCTCCAAAAAACAACTTTACTGTGTGATTTGGATACTCGTAAAGATAACTCATCAACTACACATTAGATATTTGTAAGAAATGTTGTTCAAAGAGAGCCTCATAAGCCGTAGATGAAAGGCCCTCTATGTTCTGCATTTGTGTTGAGTATAAAGATCAGGAAGAGTTTGATTAGAACATATAAAGTAAATGTATATCTTGTTACTCCTCCACATGGAATCTAGAAACACTCATACTACATACAAAGTATGGATGATAAAAAAAAGTTTCCATTTGCATGGAAATACGTTCCTTTCTCCATTATTGTCTGATCTAATGTAAAACATTGTCATCGCCCCTCCAATTGAACTAAAATGTGTGCATCTTCATGTCTGATACCAAGGGATAAGTGTGAATGAAAGGGATGTTAAAAGTATTTTCTTCATAAATCGCATTTCTGAAAACTTTGGTGCTGACAAGGGTGTTATTTGTGTACCTTTGCCATCATACTAGAATAGGGATAAAATTTCCAATGTATATGGTTTAGATACTGATCACAATAGGTTGATGACAAAATCAAACAAAAGATTGAAATTGAATGACCTTCACAAGAATAATATGTACATGATAGCAATGTTTGCAAATTTCATTCTAGTTTCTTATCTGTTTGATGTTGATTTTTTCCGTCCATATTCTCCATCACATTGAACAAAATAATTGCTCCACCCAACATCATTTTCACAGAAAACGATTCATGAAGTGGAGTAGAAGTGAACCATTGTAAACCAAACAAGATGATATAGTTTTGAATGAAATAAAAAAAAACTCCGTGAAAACCAACTCGACTTGATGATGTACAATCTTAGATGTTACAGTTTTATTAAAGGAAAAATTAAATACTCCTTCGTATATGTGATTCACCAGAAAACATGTTTTTTAAGTTTGTCTTTGGGATTACGTTGAATCCATGTGAAATGTTATGTACATAGCTTTTGTTTTTTTCCAAACATATTGAACACGGATCAAACATCAAAATGGTTTTATTGCACAAAATAAATAATGGTACATCATGGTTTTTTCTTGTCTTATTTCATGCATACATCAGAGGTTGTGACCCTTCAATTATATGTATAAGCAATGCGTTGACATGGAAACCCTAACAATGCTATGCACATAACAGAAAACATTTCTCCCATCATCTAAAGCACAAAGAATGTTTTGTCAATTAAGAAAACAAAAAAAATATGTTACCCACTGAATTAAAACAAAATATGAATTTTTCAATCAGAAAGGCCCATTTCAGCTATTTTTCCATTTCAATAGCAAACATTTTTCGATGGCAAGCCTGGTTAGCCAGTACATGGTGAACTGATTGACAGCAACCATGCTAGCTACAAGTTGAGTGCGATTTTTGTGTTCAATATCCCCAAAGCCGTGATGCCTCGAAGGCCAAAGCTGCTAGATTTGAGCCCTCAAGCCAACTTTCCTCTGCTAGCCATTACAAGGGAGCAAGGATAAGGGGAAGGAACAATTGAAAACAAGATTGAAAAAGAAAAAGAAGAGAGATAGAGGTACACAGAAAGAAAGAAACAGAGAGAGATAGATAGGGAGAGAGAGAGAGAGAGGGAGAGAGAGAGAGAGAGAGAGAGAGAGAGAGAGAGAGAGAGAGAGAGAGAGAGAGAGAGAGAGAGAGAGAGAGAGAGAGAGAGAGAGAGAGAGAGAGAGAGAGAGAGAGAGAAAGAGAGTGAGACTGAGAGAGGAGGGAGAAAAAGAGATGTATGCATAGAGAAATGATAGGGATGATGGCAGGTTGTCTTCAACCCTCTCCCGTAAGAATACATGGTGAAAGAAGCTTTTTTAAACTCTCTTCCTCTAATCACCACTTATCAATCCATTCCTTGAGTGATTGTTAGTGGAGGAGTTTATGCCACACAAAGTTGATCCACGTGTTGAGCATACAAAACTCTTGTGCCATTCACTAAGTTGTTTCAGAATCTGGCTAGTGGTAAGTGTAACTTTGTAAGTCGGATAACTCATGCAAAAATACCAATTTCTGCTTTACCACCCCTTTTGGGAGAATGAGTAGAAGGAAAACGTAAATTTTATGAAGGATTTTGAAAGAATGAAACAATTTGACTCCATTGTTATTGCATCTCAATTTAAAAAATACCTCAATAAAAAGGAGATGAAGTCTATCCAATGATATCTTCATTCCAATATGTAGTAAACAACAATGGCTTAGTGTAAGAGCTCAAGTACAACTGTAATACTCATACGTAGATCACAAATGTTGCATTAATCCTCCATTCGGCTATTTCTAGCAGTTTTTTTAGGAACAAAACATCTCCTATGTTATGTATAAGACCGAATTGAAAAAATGATTTCAGCTCAAATTGGAAGAATTTTGATTTTGTTGAAAAGCAATAGAAATAACTTCTTGAGACTTAATCCTTAGATTTCTAGAATCATCTTTATGAAATCAAAGAATTGTGTTTAAGTTTCAATAGTGACTTGAAAGTTCCTTTGTTGAACAATTACAGCTTTAACCATGTCTATGTTTCTGTTTTGGTGACCCTTGAGACTAGAGATTCAAAGACAAAGGATTTTTCAAGAGGGAGGCATTAAGCACCATTTAGTGCTAACATGTTCCCCTATCATTATGGTGGGAAACCTGGAAAACCAAAAGGAAGATAAGAGGCATGGATAGAAGATAAGGTAAGATAAGAAATAATACAAGAAACATTTATTCAAGGAAGTTGGGGGCAAGAGCGGGAATGGTTGATTTGACTGGAAAATTATTGACCGCCCTTGCTTAATCCCTTGTGTGATGAGTGGAAATCACATACCTCCTTCGTTTCCCATGATTTCCGTGGTATACATTTGCCTACGCTTTGAAAATAGCTATTCCTCTGATTTTTTTCTAGGTCCAGATTCGTTTTTGGTAGAGGTGGCATGTAACTTTAGCACATAACTATTGCATTTCAGTATGAAACGTTTTTTCTTGGGTGGCTTTGCCATCAATGTGGAATGGAATGTCTAATGCATTTGATTCATACAATTTTCCACCCGTTTTCACCCGAAAACATAAGCCACATTCCCTTTACTAACACAATCAGTCGTCTTTCCACTGAAACAAAGCTGTTCACTTTTTTATACACAAGTGAACATAACCAGAAAGTTATTTCTCTGTCATTTATTTAGGTACCAATACACATATGGCATACACGTTTTGCCTTTGGTCCCTTTTGCCATTCCTCCCTTTTTCCATTCTCTCACGACCTATTCTACGATGCTAGTGTATGAGATCTTTTCAAGAATTTATTTCATCATCCCATGTAATCCTTGTGAGGCGGAGAGCAAATGACACGTTTATGTTGCCACTCTATGAGATAGTTTATCAATATGTTTTTTGAAATCATACATTGCAAAAATCTTGTATATTGCATTCCAAAGTTGTGTTTGGGTTGAGATTGTTGAAGGAAAACTGTACATGAATTTTTCTTACCTTGTATGCTACCATAATTCTAAATTTCTTAAAGCTAAAAACAAGTTTGTGTTCATTTGAAATCTCCAATTTTGCCAATGGATGCTGTGCACATCTCTCATCTTACACAAGGTTTCCACCATTTCCCTTCCCCAATTCCTCCTCTGTCCGTTGTGTAGGAGAAGTTTAGGGAGTCAAGCGGGTCATGGTACGAGAAAGCAGAGGAACTACACAGAGAGGGAGGACAAGAGAGAGATGATAAAGGAATGCATTTTTGCAAATAGGTGTACGGAGTTAGGAAAAGTGCTAGTGGAGATATTTATGGGTGCTGAGGTAAAGTGATAGCATAGAAATACTTACAGCAGATGATTGCAGGAGAATAGAAGAAAATCTTCATGCAATGAGCAGGGCTAAATGAAGAAGTAGAAGTGGCTGAGCAAAGAGGCACGATAGTGAATGTCGAGATTGGACGAGGAAATATGAGTAAGTGTGAGGCAAGCTCAGTGGGGACACGGTGGTGAAGCCATGGAACCAGATACAAACATGATGAAAACGTAGTTATGGGTTGAAATCTTAGGGAATGTAAAGCCTTTGTACACAGAGCATTTCAGTAAAGAGGAATAACGGCAAGAGAAAATCCTTCTTTCCATTAGTCGGATGCGGGTGACAAATGTTGCATAATTGATGGCTAACTCGACTGTTAGGAGTAATAATTCAGCGACCGAAGGTCCCTTGGTCAAGGTGGTTCTTCCTAGAACCAGAACCATTACTTAGCATGTGGAATTTCTTCACACAATTGCATGTGTTGAATTCTATTCCTGACATCTTGTTTAGATGTGACAGAGGGCAGTTGATTGATTGTCTCTTGCCGTACAACTTCCTGTTTGAAAACTTGAGAAACTTTGAACTTTGCACGAGGGAAGAATGTGATCCCATTTTTCTTCAAGTTTTTGAAAGATTTTTCCTATAGGATTTGTATTCCATTTGGTGAAGCATTCTTCTCTTTACTTAAGGACCTACTTGATCCCCACTAACGTAACTCTAGACGGGACATTTGTGGAGTGTTATCACCAATGGAGGGTTGAATTATTACTCAACGATGGGAAGGTTTTATTTCCAAAATTTCACCATTGACGAGTTTTCATTATCCTTTTTTACTACATCAAACTTCTTGAAATGGAATGCGTTGAGTTCCTTCTTAACAAGGCGCTCAATCCTGCCATCCATTTATCTCTCCATGCACACATCCACAAACCCAACACAAGATTATTCAAGGCACTTTAGAGTATAAGTGGCCTCTCATGTGCACAAAAACATCTCAAGTTATAGTTCATAGGAGATTTCAGAAGTGAGAGTTAAACAACGAAACATCCCCTTGGTTGTTCTCAGGTTTTGATAAAGTTCAATTCGAATACAAGGAAGTAATGATTGTTAATGGTTGGTTCATGTAAACTAACCCATATTCAATTTTCTCCTGATAACTGGAATCACTTTGAAACGCATTTGTTCTGTAGAAAAAAGATGTCCTCTTATTCCATTTTCATATTCCTTGCCTAAAATTTTGATTCTATGTCCCGTAAAAAAAACCAAGAAAAGTAGCATCCATCATGTGTGCCTTTGGTTCTTTGACCCTTGCTGTCATGTCTTTGGTATGCCTGCCCTTACCCACTTCAAAAGATCATTCTCTCATAAATTTTTGCATCATCACTATGTTTCTTTGCTCAACATTACAAGGCACCCCATTGAGCCCCGTGCAATCTCTCCCTAGACTCTCTTTTGCGTTGCACTCTAAAGATTTATCTTATGTTTGCTATAATCATGTTCTTGTTTCTTGTTGAGCCCTCAATCCTGCACTCATCTCTCTACTTCTGTCACTCTGCTCATCCCTCATGCATCTCTTATGATACCTGATTTCCTTCTCTCTTCTCAATCTTGGTTTTTTCTTCAAATGAGGTAAATGATTTTTTGCGTTAGGAATGTGAAGAAAGGGAAGTTTAGGATATACAAGAAAAGTAAAATGAGTGGTACATGATGGAAACATTTGTTCACAATATTTGCGTGAGAATGCTAAAAGGATGTTTACACCCTCAATACTTTGTGTTGTTTTTAGCAAAATTCCATGTATGGCCATCAAAAATCAAATCCAAGACAACATCATGGTGTACAAGAAGCCACAAAAACATGCAATGATGTGGGAGGAGTATTCACCAGAAGCATCACTCACCAATATACTACTGGTGGTTAAGGGTTACCAAAGGTAGAGATTTTTGTGTAGGGTGACTTGGAGAACTTGAAATCTAGCACAATGATAGATGTGGACATGAAAACTGAGGCTTTTGAGGTTGAAAAGGCAAGGGCAGGTTAAGGTAGAATCTTGAAACTGTGAGTATCACAAGCAATGGAGGCACCACACATCAAATAAGGCTTGGTACCTTGTAGATTTCCTTACACCAAAGTTTCACAATTTTAGTCTGTCATTTATAGCACACAATATGAAAAGCATGGCTGGGTTTCTTGCACATAAGGTGGCTAATGGATATGTTATGGAGTGAGTTACAACACTTGCCGTTGAATGGGAAATTTGAGGAATTGTAGTTACAATAGGCTTTTGAGGAGATCATGCTAGTTGTGCATAAAAACGAGCAGCCTGTGGTGGTGTTTTTTTCTCAAACTATAGTGAAATTAATGGCTTAATTGTTAGGGATGAGAGCAAGAGAAAGTGGAAGAATTGAAATGGAAACTAAACATTGTGGAGCTGGAAGCAAAAGTGCTGATGGATATGGAGCAGACAATGACAACAAAGCTTGTTTGGGAGCTGGTATGATAGTTTCTTCTTCACTATATAGTCAGTGTCTTGTATGGTAGTATCACGTGCTGGATTTTTGTTTGGGTTTTGTACTAGATTGGAGAACGTATGAGTAATAATCACTATCAAATCAGAATTTACATAAATACCTTGGTATTGAGGAACTCATAGGGGCAGCAAGTTAAGTTGTACCATCGGCCAAAACTTGGGTGGAAAGGATAGAAAAAAAGGCAATATGTGTAATATTAGTAACGGTGGGAACTAAGTACATTGGTGACCAGTTAGGAAAGTAGCTGTTCCAGCCATTGGAGCTATAAAGTTTGCTCACTTTGCTGGCACTTAGATTGTTGGTTGATACATAGGTAAGGGGACAAAACCAAAGTTATCTCAGGTATTCATAAAAAAGCAAAGCATTCATCAACCAAGGGAGTGTTTTTAGCATATGTAAGTCTTACGTTTGCACTTATTGTGTTTGAAATTGCCACAACTCTTGAACTTGCACCGCAAAACCATTATCCACGCACTTCAATCCACTTGTTTCAGAGTCAGAAAAGAAGGATGCTGAAACATTAAATGAAGCAGCCGGATAGTGGCTACAAGTTATTCATGTTGAGGTTTTGGATTGGTGCTTTAGTATTTGCACTTTTTTTCTTCCTTGCATTCATTGTAACTAAACGTGTAGTCATTTTGTAATGTTCTAGTTGTCTTGAAAACAAATTGAACCTCCATGGACATGGAAAGATGTACTTCTTCATTTACAATCAACAATATCATTAATTAGAATCCTTATATGATTTTCAACTCCATGTATTCTCATGCATCAAGCTGTGGGTGTCCTCTAAGTTGGAGGAAGTTTCCCTCTATTAGTTCAAATGGGGTTTATGTTTTTACCTTGCATTATGATGGAAATTCCTTGAAGCATGTCAACATGATGAATAACTATCTTTTGTGTTGCGTCTTTTGATCGTTTTCCCCAAGAAAAATACATAGCATAGATAGGGGATGCAAGTTGTGTAAGAAAAGGCCTGTAGGAAATAGTTGCTTAGAAATCAAGGAAAACCATAGACCTGAGAATCAAGGTTCAGGTCCTAGCCAAAGCAACCTTGACAAACGACTCTCTAGTCATGGAATCGTTGCAACCAACCATCATAGTATCCCATAAAAATGAGACATTGTTTACACGTTTCCGGCTAGGGGAGAAGCCGTTACCTTACAATGAAGTCTTTTTCAGTATTACTGTATTGAGGGTACGCATTCTGTGGAAGATATCCTTAAACTATCATATTCCTTTTGTTCACCTTTGGTTCTATGGCCTTTCCTGCCATTTGTTTTCCTGAAAATATTCCTTTCTTTCTCATTCTTTGCCATTCAATCACAACTCACTTTTAAAAACCTTTGCCTTGACCCTCTTGCTCCTCCAATTACTAGTACTTGCCTTATCAAGGCAACCTCTTTAACATCATAACTTGTCACCATCCCCCCATCTATTCTTTACTCTAAAGCTTTACCTCAACTGTTGTTCCTCTTCACATCGCATTCCAAATGAAAGCCTTGCTCTCCCACATAAAAATTGACTCATGTCTGACTTCTGTTCTTACACAGTTTCCACTACTTCTGCTTTGTTCTTCTGTAACACAGTCATCTCACTCACTTGTTAGTGTTCTCATTCGTAAATGTTTCTTAGTATTCAAGTATGAATTTCATGCTACCTGGAAGAATCTTTGTCTTACTTCCTTTGTCCTTGAAATGTTAGAAAACATTTATGCAACACACAGAAAATCCTTCATCCTTTTGCTTTCATACTTAGTGAATGAATTGTTTATCTTTAATTTCTTTTAATTGTGCGGCAAGTTTGTATTCAATTGATAAAAAGGCACTAAGAGTGAGGAATTCCACATTGAAAATCTTTTGTAGTAGTTTTGGTTAACTATCCTTATCTTGCATGGGCTTTGTAGAGGTGACACTAAGTCTACACATTATGGTATCAAGAGATTGCGGGTTTGACAATGAGCATGATCAAGAAAATAAATCCTGTTAGGTAAAGGAAACCCTTATGCCTTTCCATTTTTGTAAACATGGTATACGTATTGACTATCTTTCCAAAAAACATGCACCCACGTATGGAAGTCCGTACAAAAATGGTGGGAGAAGTTTGCACCTTATGTGTTGAGGAATGGTTTAAAATAATCTGCATGAACCCATATAGGGTTTTGATAATTATCAATTGATCCGACATATAGTTTGGATATTCCACTAGTGATGATTTTTCAAGGATGGAATTGTCATAAAAATACATTTTGATGGGTTGTGAAACATGAAGAACTCTCACCATACGTTTCCCAAGATAACAACAAAACCTATCTTGATTTGATGGAGAATCCATGTAAAGCATGATTTACAATTCATAATTTTACTTAAATAAGGGGACATGATAAAATGTTCTTTTATCCTTGTTTAAATGGTAGGCTCTGGTTCAAACTCCACTTATATCTCATTCAATTCTTTTGATTAACTGAGGATATTGTTCACCTGAATAACATTTCCTTTATGAGATAGTAGCTCCTTTAAGAAGTGACTTGCATGCAAGAGTTGCGTTAGACAGTTATTGTTAAGGTTACATAACGTTACATAAAAACCCGTAGAAAACCAGGATCTAACAGTTTTCCTTGAAGTTCTCAAGACCTTATCTTCTTTTAAGCTTCAGGCCATTTTTGTTTTCTTAGAAGATGACTCTTAGTGTAGTGGGAAGCCAAGAAGAGGCATCTTGAAAAACATTTGATTAGTTGGCGTGGTGGACAGGTAATAGAACACACAATGAAAGAAAAATGAGCCTCTTATTTTTCATGACCTTTGTACACATTGGCATATGCACTATCAATTCTCAAGTTTTTTGGATCTATCCATGCTACTTGGGTCTCCATTATAGGATGAGAGTTTACTTTTGAAGAGAAGTTAAATCAGAAAACACATACATACATAGCCCATATCACCCTTCTCGCTTAAAATCATAGATTATTCAGGAAAACATTACGTTTACAGAATTTGGGGCACGATTTGTAAAAACATAAAGCAATTCAATAATTACCTTTTTGTTACACGTGATGTAGAACAATCATGAAGCGAGGCATTTTGGAATGATTTGCTTAGCATATGTTTATTCTAAAAGATTTCAGATATGTATCATGAATAGAAACTTCAGAATATGTGTTGACGATGCAAACATCACTCACACAAGTTTCATGAATTTTTTAGAGGCTTCATTCTACAAACGTGAGGTAAACATAATCATGGGTTTGTTATTATATTGATCACCTCTGTATTAGGTAACTTTATAAAAGTACATCTCAAAAAGCTATCTTGAGTGGAATCCCTTGCTATTCCACTTTCATGAATGTGAAAATCTGAGTTTTGTTTCATGTATTTCATAAAATCAGTGGCTCAAAAGGGATCTCACATACTTTTCAAAAACTTCCATCATTGGTGTACTTGTGTACCAGTATTCGTGTTGTGTTGTTCAGTTATGTTTTAATATAGACTAGCAGAGATATGCTTCATTTCTGATTACTCGTATGTTTTCATTCCAAATAGATATCTGAGCTTCAATTTCATTTTCCTCCATCATTTGGTATTATTTCCTTGCCCCCTTACCCAAAGTGAACGGTTTAGGAGGAACCGTTGTCGGTTGGAAACATTGATCACAAATTGATGGTTAGGTATAAAGAAGATTGGTCAAGAATGAAAATTTGAACGAGATTCCCCCTTCCAAGTTCCCATAGTTTATGTTGTGAGTGTAGCAAGGAGTGCATCTTGTAAATAATGTAAGATGTATATCGATGTTCAAAATTTATTATTGTTCATTGGTACTCTCTTAGTTAGTCACCCTGGTGCACTCAACAGATGCAATGTGAAATTTAAGGAGGTGGATTTCAGGGAGACATATATATGGATTGTCCATCAACCCAAAATGGATAGTGTATTGAGAATTGTAATGGAAATTGTAATGTATAGGCTTGCATAGAGACTAAAAAGTGTAGTATAACATGAAAAGCCTCACGTGAGTATTGTTGAACTGGGATCATTAAATGCGGTAAAATCCTCACATGAGGATTTTATCTTGACATGAATACCTTTTATGTCATCATTTTTATATGTCCTTCCCATGGTTAAACATTTACGGAAAATGGTCTTCGGGCAACAGGTTCTAGTTAATCAAAGCAATCACAAAACAGAGTTCATTCAGAAAACAAATTAGAAATGAATGAAAAACTAAGGGTGAGTTTTCCCCCACGTGCTCTGTGTCTTCTGTGAGCGTAGCACAAAACATGCACATTGAAGGATGCACGCGATAAAACATGTATACTAGGGCATATTGGTGTTCAAGATAAATTTTTGTATGGCTTTTCACCCTCTTTGTTACACCACCCAATGCATTCACTCTATTCACCATTAGCTATTGGGAGGTCAAGAGAGCCATCAATATGAAACCCCCCCTCCATGGATATTGCAATGGTTTATTGTATTGGTGTAGCTATTTGGCTTTGTCCAAAGCGCACTAGTGTATTTTTTCAGAACCTATTAGCTGACAAGAATTCTCCAATTTGAATCATCAATTTTTTTCATTAACAGTTTCATGAAGCATATGAATACATCCCCCTCCTCTCAAAATCAAAAAATGTGTAGAACACAAGTATAGCGAGGGTGTATGGTGTAAACAATGAAAACTTTACACAAGTGTTGTTGAGATTCCAAATTAACTTGTTTATTTTCTATAAACCCCATATTGAATCTACTCAATACATTCACCAAATACATTGTTAACAATGATGGGTGGGATTTAGAGAGCAATGAATAGGAATGATCGTGCCATAATCCCAGTCATGTATTTAAGAAATGTATTTGGCAGTTTAGCTCACATACGTATTAAAAATCACATGTGTATTATAAACACAACCTATCAACTTATCCATGCCCTGAAATTGGGGTTAGGAATCTCTTGCAAGTGCTATTACCATAAATTAGAATTGTTTTGGACATCGACCCAAGTTTTAAGTGTCAGTGATAAAGAACTCACAGGCCACATCAATTGGCAATATGAGTCTAGTACAAACAAAAAACTGGGAACAAAAAAGAGACGATGAAAATGACAACAAAAAATCAAGAACTAAATTTTAGTGTAGATATCTTTATAGCCTCAATCTCACCAAAACCACACCCTGGTTTGAGCAGCTCACACGAGGTTTGAAAAGCAATTGCTAGCTTTTCTCTTAAGAAACAATGAAGTGCGTTCAAGAGAATGTTTTTGAATCTCTCTTGATTGAAATCAAAGTTGTTGCTTTATTGAGAGGATTTCATGAGAATCACTCTCAACTGGAAATATGGGTGATTAATCATATGTGGCTGACATGGAAGTAAAACATGAACATAGCAAAAAAGGAAGACAAGGTAAAAAAGGCAAGCGTGTTTTTCCTGTTACAACTATTGTTTTCTTGTATGATTTCAGCTAAAACATCTGGTTAGAATGGAAAGGGTAGCCTGACTTCCCTTGTCTCATATCTTTTTCAACCATGTTGCCCAGGAATCAGTGTATGTACAGTTTTCCTAACGTGCAAATCAAAACATTGATGAAGATATCATCAATTCAAGATGATGTTTAGTGGAAGGTGTAGTCATTAGATTAATGATCTTGGTTTTGGAAGGAGTCTGTAAGACACTTGAAAGGATTGGAGGGAGTGTCGGGCCTTCAGTTTTCTTCATTGGAACCCTAGTTATGTCTTGGCATGAAGTATCAAGCTTTCCCACCAGGATTTCTTTTGGATGAGATATTTTAATAGTGCTTAATTCCATCAAAAATATCATGCAAGATTTATGGATGGGTGGGTTCTTTATGAGGACGAAGTAAATGGTAGCTTGTACAGTACGAAGGTGCGACACGTGTTGTGCCACACGTGAATTAGTCAAAGGCATGGATGTGTCAAAGGCAAATACATCATATTGACATAAATTGCATATTGATTTCAATGCATTCTATTTGTCCAAAGATTTTTCCAAGTTTTTGATATGTTTTTTGACAAGTCAAGTCAAGATTCCACAAGGAAGTTCATAATTTGGTGATGCTTTTGTGAAGATGATATGCAGTGTATCTTTATTCCATCACTGAATATGCTGTTGATTTTGAGTATATGTTCATTTTGCGTGAAGGGATTGAGTTGAAGCTTAGTCCAGTAGTTGGGAAGGCCATGTGGGACGAAGAGAGAGTGTTAGGTGGGATCTATTTTGGCTTGTTCTAGGTGAATGCCAGTATATACAATGTTGATTTTGAGTCATTATTCATGCCAGTCATAAGGGGGTGTGTACAATAAGACTCCATGGCGGATGTAAAGGCAGGGTAGGGGATGTTCCCTGGGTGTGTGGGGTATGACGTGGGAAAGCTATTGAGTTGCGTTGTCTAGGGAGTATTCTAGAGAGGTAGAAAATCATCTAGGCTCGAGCTTGCAGATGTGCTTACTGTGTAGAATGAAGTGTCATCCTTTTGAGATGGAATTTACAGGTGGATTTTTCAAGGTTTTAAAGGTAATGAGGTTGAGATCAGAAGAAGGAATAATTATTGTGGAAAGGTGATATGCCTTATGTTTATGGGGCTGAGAAAAGTTCATCATATGTTGTTTATTTCTTCTTGATTTATCAAAGTAAGAGAGATGTTTTGATAGGGAGGAAGTGGGGCCACTAAGGGAGGATAGATATATAAATAGTGGGAGTTGTAGGGGTAATGGGGGGATACAATTGAGGTTTGATGGATGAGCTTAAATGTGGTATGCTTAGTAACAAGGATTTTGGATTTTATTTGGTTAGGCAGTGGATTATAAGCAAACCAACTAACTAAAAGGGTATGTTTTCCGTTAACAGTAATTCATGGGGGTAGGGGGTGTGTGTTTGTGGGATCGTGGCCAAGGGGTCACGGGAGACGCTTGGCCGGTTTTGGGCATTCGAAACCCTCATCTTGGAGGAATGTAGATATCCAAGGGATTTTTTACCCTACATAGTCGTGCTTGTAAAGATTGGTGAGCATACATGATGGGGGATCATAGAAGAGAATGGGAAAAAACCATGCAATATTCCACAATAGTTGTATTGTTGCCACACCATGTTTCCCTTTGGCCAAAGTCTGTGTGCTCTCTGGTTGTCACCCTTCTCCCTTAAGTTATCGCAAGTCTTTTGTCATTAGATTGATTTAGGCAAAACGAGGCATAATCTATCTTGGATTGAATATCTATCCATGCAGTCAGTTTTTGCATTCATTTCTTGTCGTAACAACGACGAACGAGGTCATTTAAGGCTTGAAAAACAATTGTTAAAATATTCTCATGAATAATGATTGTGAAGTACAAACAAGATGAATTTGGTTTGATTCTTGTGATTTAATGAAGAATCTGTCTCAAGTTGCAGATATGGAGCATCACATTCAAGGGTACATGTTTTCTTGTGGAACAGGGATAAAATGAAGGAAGCATATATTTCTAGGTTGCGTGTTGGTGTTCATTCTACTCTTTGGACCAAGAACGTCAGCCAATCTAACAACGGGCAAACGTAGATGTTGTCCGAACAGTGCCTTCCTGATGTGGTCCGGGAAGAATGTTGGAACGAAAGCTTGCAAGGTAGCCTTTGCACCTAATACATGCGCATACATGCACATAGATTCCCCTAGTGAGGACTAGATACCTTGCTTGCGACCACTCGATACTTACAGCCTCTGAGAAATCATGTTCTTACTGTTCAGCTGCATTTCGCTCTAGAATGATACTATGTATGTTGATTTCCGACAATGTTCCTGTTCTTGCAACTTCTGGGCGTCTTCCTTGGTACGGATCTCAAGGGCCCGGGCAGCTACGACATTTCGGATCCGCATCACAATAATGGCCACGCCTGGAAACTCCCGACTAAGCTCACGAAACAAGGAAAAATCGAAAAACTCGGACAGCCTAACTGAGTGCACAAATGTGGACAACCTACCAGTATGAACGAGTCGATGCCCTATGTTCAAAATCACGTATCCGGACAGCTTCTAAACTAGACGCACAAGAATTGACGAATAGATTCCCTCGGATCAAGCACACCCCATAGAAACTAGTTTTCATTTTCTGTTGTATTCATGCGCTGAATATGGCTAACGGTTGGGATTGCAAGTCGGACGCACATTCATCAATCGTCTTGAATTTGGATCGTACTTCAAACAGGCATACAGAAGGTGTGTCCAAAGTACAGTCTGAATTGAAGACGATCAAAGCACAGGAGTCCGCATTGCGATAACACCAAACCGTCGGTGTTATTCAATGTACGGATAAACGAATAAGTGAAAATTGTTTCTATGCACTGTTTTCAATCTTACCGATGTTAACCACCGATCCTCGTGGCCCAAGCTTAGAAGCTATCTGGATCTAGGAAGTGCAAACGTAGGGCAGTTGTTCATAAAAGTAGGTAGTCCATATTCATGCTCTCAGTTCGACTGTCAGAAAGTTTTGATTCTTCCTTATTTGATGAGCTTAGTCAGGAGTTTCAGTTCCAGCCAAGGCCAATTGTGGCGACTGGGAATGTGAGTGGAATTATGATCTAAACTGGGTTGTTTGGGTGTATCTCCAGCAGACGTCAAAGTGAGCTGTGACAAGGGGACGTCGCAGTCTAGTTTATGTTGTTGTCTGCGAAAAGATGCTCGTACTACAAATGAGGATGTTCATCCAGAGGCATTAACTCGCAAGCGCCTTGTATACGCATGTATACAAGAGTCAAGAGTGGTAATACAACAGTTTTTAGTTTTGTACATGAGAGACTGAACTCAAATCTGATTCATTTTCTTAAATGCCTCATCAAACATTTATATCCCATGATTCATCATACATTTATCAGTGAAACATCATTTTGGACTTATGTGTACTGATGCTTTGCATGATGTATTAGAAAGAATACATTACATCTTATGCAAGATTTTTAATGTGTATTCCATTTATACATGTATCGACATACACAAATTCCTGACTCAATGTAACACCAAGTTTATTCAGTTTCAAAAAGTTAGTTTTTTTCATTACTTATGTGTTTCAACTTCTCATCATAAACATAAAGTTGAACATGTTATTTGCTATCTAGTCATTTCTAGCTTAACATAATCAAAGAATCCTGTTTTCAAAATCTTCTTGTTTTTTCCTATCTCATTGTGGTATATGGACCAATGTTGGGAAGCTATGACAATCTGTTTCATCATATCTTGTTTAGAATCCACTTATACTAAATTCAACAAGCTCTGGAAGCCATTTATCAAGCACCCACTTTGAAATCCTCACTTTTGCATTGGAACAATCTGCCCCTTGCCCACAAGCGACCACATTACTGTGATATGAGGTGAATCCACCTTTAGCTGCTAGTTGCTACGTCCGCACGCATGCAAGGATGGTTTCAGAGGTAGAACCCTATGTTGGGCTCAAGTCTCTTTTGCGCAAAGTGGCGGTGAGCCCATGGTTGAGATTGGCATTCAGCAGATCCTGGATAGGGTTCAGTGATACACGCAAACCCAACATACGGCTTCTCTTGGGTACTTTCGATATCCCGCTCAGTGATTTGAGAGCTGAGATGTCACCAAAATGGCCTTGCAATTGAACATTAATCCTTTTTCTAGTCATCTTAGGGTTTGTTTTACATGGGTAAAACTTCCAAATTGATTGAAGGAATCTGCTCAAGTAAACGGATTAGCACGAGGTGCAGTCGACGTCGACTATGAAATCATCTTATGAGGAAAACTGCCTACACATTTTTTCCATACAAATATCTTCCTACCCATCCCACGGTTAAACATTGTTTTTATGTTTGTAACTTTTCATTGGCCTGTAATCACAAGTGTCGCATAGTCCACGTCAAAACACAACCTAGATCTAGTGTTTCCAGTGCCGACGCTTGCAAATGATGTGGGACTGCCACGATTCCCTCGATTTCAATGAAAAAAAAAACTTTACAGTAAACATTCACATGTACACTACTAAATGCTTGTACACTAAGGCTGAATGGCAAGATCATGGCAAAACTTTTTTTTTTCCATTCTTCAAAATTCCCCCTTTAGCCATCCACATTTTTTCCTTCCACATGTCATTACATGTGATATCTCGGGAAAAAGCAATTCATCATGCACATGAAGGCCCAATTTTGTGACATCATTACTAACACCACATTTCCCTTTTGCATCAGCATCCCACGGACGATGAAGTTAATGGGGACCCCATAGTGCCACTTTTATCAAGTGGTGGCTGGAGACGTTGCAACGACTTCTGCTTTAACTCACAGTACACGATGAGAAGCATCTTACATGATGCCAATGTATGTGCAGGAATGAGTGGACTCCAATCCATCGTCATGGGAGTGTGAACCACTTTGAAGGAGTTGCAAGGATGAAGCGGTCCACGTTCTTCATATTGTGTGACATCCTTGGGTTCATAAAAAATGGGAATTTCCATTCACAAGGAAGTCCTCTTTTTCTTGATAGTGGCCCATGTCGACACCAACTGCAGCGTGCAACAGATGTTCCAACAAAGCGACAAGAAAAACCATCAAACATTGTACACGGTCTTAAAAGCTATCCGTTCTCTTGCCAAGACTTTCATCCTCTTACCCACAATCATGGAGGGCTTCAAATGGGCAGTACAAGGCACTGTCAATGGTGACGCCTTCAAGGGTTGACTTAATGCAATCAATGGTAACCACATTCACGTTGTTGTCCGAGAGAGTGACCAAAGTCATTCTTGCGACCGTAAGACAAGAATATCCCAAAACGTGATGGCAGTAGTGGGATTAGATGGTGGTTTTGTGTATATTATTGCTGGTTGAATAAGTTCCGCCCATGACTCGAAAACATTGTGGAATGCACTGGGAAAGGGGTTTACCATTCCATAAGGATGCCTTTACCTCGTGAATTTAGGTTTCCCATTCACTCATGGTGTACTCCCCCCTTATCGCAACACGCGATACCATCTCAAGCAGTGGAGACAAAAGCGGCGTCGCCCACAAAACTCACAAGAGCTGTTCAACAAGAGGTATTCTCAGAAGCGAAGTATCGTCAAGCATGCTTTTGGTTCCTTGAAGGCAAAGTTCAAGATATTCAATAAGATTGAGCTCTTCCCCTTTCCAGCTCAGCGCGAAGTTATCAGTGGGTGTTGTGTGCTCTACAACTTCATGATGCAGTGTAACAGATTGTTACTAACTGGTGACAATGGTGATTCTTCTATACATCGTTCACCTCTTCCTAGGAGCGTGGATGTAAACGTCCATCTCTATAGTCCAGATGTTTATGGGGGTACTTTGTCAAGAGAGGAGCATCGTAGCCTTAAGGTAATGAGGTGGAACATTGTCAGGAAGTTGTTCAATGCATGGCCTTATCGACCTCATGACGTTCCCGAGGATGTTCACCCGCAACAATAAAGGTTATTGTAATTCAATATTCTATGTTCGGAGGGAAATCAAGTTGAATGTTCACTTCCCCTTCCATTTCTCAGATGTCCATGGGTCACCTTGTTCATGCAAAACATCAATGCCATTACAAGCACGAAAGAAGTGTAGTGCATTTTGATAAAACAGAAGCATTTACATAAGAAATATGTCTAACAAACAAGGGTTTTGAATTTTTTAAGTTTGATTCAAGCCCTAAATAACCCATGCCTCCTCCCACCCCTCCTTAGGCTCCAGCATGACCTTTACCCATTCTTCCATTTTCTCCACTCACACCTCCTCCTCTCCCTCCATTCGCTCCTCTACCAACCCCTCCATTAGATTCTTCACCAATGGCCTCTCCTGGCCTACCATTTGCTCCTTCTCCCATGCCTCCACCCATGCCGCCATCCATGCCGGCATCCATGCCGCCATCCATGCCGCCACCAACACCCCCACTCCGTCCTCCACCAATGCTCCCACCCGGCCCTCCACTTGCTCCTCCATCCACTCCTACTCCCGGTTCTCCATTTAGTCCTCCACCCATCCCTCCATTAATGCTTCCACCGATACCCTGACCTATGCTGCCACCCAAGCCTCCACTCATGCCCCGACCCATGCCGCCAGCCATGGAGCCACCGAAGCAATCACCTAAGCAGCCACCCAAGCCACCACCAGTGCTCAAACCTGCCCATCCACCCATGCCCAAACGTGCCCCTCCTCCCATGCCGAAACTTTCCCCCCTCCACCAATGCCCAAATCTGCCCATCCGCTCATCCCCACGAGTACTCCACCCGAGGCTCCCAATCCTCCACTCATGGCTCCCAATCCTCCGCCCATGCTTCCTATTCTGCCACCCATGCCTCCCACTCCTCCGCCCATGCCCCCACTCATGCCTCCACCCGAACCTACGACCATGACTTTATGCCCACCCGCCCCTCCACTCATGCCGTGGCTAGTCAGTGCATTCTCTGAATCAAGCCACATTCATGCCGCTCCTTGACGTAGTTTTAGGTATGCCCTTGCCTTGCTCGGGTTCGTGTAAAAAATCTCCACAGCCATGACTACTTTCGCATCATCCATTTTAACGGATTACAAGTGCGCAAATGTGCGGTCTGCACCAAACTTTGTGTCTTCAAGATCGCTAGCATTTTTTGCAAGGATTATGCCAGTCTGAGCTAAGCGCTCAATGCTTGAAGAAAAGGTAGATGAAATGGTAGAGCATCGCCTTAGATGTCCACAAATGGAGTCACTGTCAATGATGCGCTTGGATGGATTCTGGGGAGGAGCCTATTGCTATTGAGGCAAAGAGGGGCGGGTAAAAAAACCGGATCAAGCATTTCGGGAGATGTGCGGGTGCAAAAGAGGAGTAGACAAGGGGCCGGTGCAAGGGATGGCGAGGCATTTAGGGATAGGGGTGGGTGCAAAAGAGGAAAAGACAAGGGGAGGGTGCAAGGGATGACTAGGCATTTGGGGAAAGGGGCGGATGCAAAAGATGAAAAGACAGGGGCGGGTGCAAGGGATGACTATGCATTTGGGGAGAGGGGCAGGTGCAAAAGTTGAATTGACAAGGGGTGAGTGCAAGGGATGACTAGGCATTTCCGGAGAGGGCCGGGTGCAAAAGATGAATTGACAAGGGGTGGGTGCAAGGGATGACTAGGCATTTCGGGAGAGGGGAGAGTGCAAAAGATGGAATGACGAGGGGGGGGTGCAAGGGATGACTAGGTATTTGGGGAGAAGGGGGTGCAAAGCATGGATTGACAAGGGGCAGGTGCAAGGGATCACATTGCATAAGGGGAAAGAGGGAGACTTACCGAGGGTAGTGTAGATATGGTCGTGAATTGAGGCTTCTTTCCAAATGGAGAGCAACCATCGTCGTCATTCTGCTTCGTTTGACTTATTGCAACTTCGTCATTGTCCTTGACTCAGTCTGCCTCCACATGGTGCAATTGAAAGCTCGACGCATGTGTGATTGCACCTCCACCTCCACTGCCACCTCCGCCACCCCCCCTCATTTACGTCCTCTTCACTTTCTTTGTCATCTTCAGAACCGTCCTCACACGTGTCCACTGCGTCTTGGCCTTTAGAAATTGTAACTGAAAAACAAGTGTCAAAAAGTGGGAGAAGGTCCCACCCAATTGCAAATTCTGTGTCGTCAGGGTAACGCGTGAGGTGATTGAGGTACACCTCGGAACGTGCGTGAGGAGCATCTATTTCCTTATCGCATTCGCCGCCGGTAGAGTTCCAAAGCGCTTTGTAATGGCACCACTTGGCCTTGATCTTATTGCGTTCATCCAACAGCTTCTTGTACACCGTCACCTTCTCCAAATTGTGCACAAAACGTAAGTTGAATTGATCCACAACACCTTTCCAATCTGTCCCTTTCAGCCACAATGCAATAGCAAAGTAGTTGTTGTCGATGACCATATCTGCCAGCTTCTCCATGAGGAACCTATCTTGCTGACGAGTCAACTGGTTGGCGAAAAGCTTCTCCCGTTTGTCCCTGCCCTTTGGTGCTGCAATAGCCATTACTTGGTGGAAGTTGGCCTTGGGCGCTTGTGCATTCAATCGCGGGTCTACAGCCGCCAAGGAGAACAAGCGGAGAGAGCGAGAGCCGAATGACAATGGAGCGCGGAAAGGGTGACGACCTGTTGAACGAGCACGCACGGCTGCGTAGCAAGTGAGCATCAGGGCGAGCGAGTTAGAGGTCGTCCACCGAATACCTACGCACAACCATAATCCCGGGGAAAAAAAGCCATATCGTTGGCTGCTGATTGTGGGACGAGAGATGAAACATAACCAGGAATGGGCATATCTTCACATGTCTTGAGGAAGTGGAACAATGTCTTGGATAGGTGTGAAAACACCAAGGGGCAGTTTGTCAATCAAATTGAAGTGGCCTTTTCATGCTGCCCAATTCCAACGTGGCGAGGGCAATGCCTACATGGGAACATAAACATCGCTTCTCAACTGGATGTTCAAGAGACTTTGTCCAAACAACCCGCCAAGTCGGAGCTCGTTCACGTAGACGGATTCCTACCAGGTAGTTCGATTTGTTAAATCGGCCCACGCCAAACACACCCTTAGACACCGGACACTGGGCTGTTTGCGACTAGAAAGAGGCTGGGGCAGGGACTGTTTCACACAAAGCACGAAATCTCGGGAAACGGAAGCCGACGCCATTTAGGTTGTGGGATTGGATCCCGTTTCTACTGGCCCATTGCCAGCCGCGGCCATGGAGTGCTGCTGGACATCAAGGGAGTCGTGGCCAGTTGGCACGCTCGTGGTTTCCAGATTTTCGCGCACATGGGACAGAGGCACATTGACAGTGGTTGGCGAGGTGGGAGTAGTAGAGAGAGGGAATCCCACCCACTTGCGGACGTCATACATCTGAGATCCCGGAAATGCGGTGCACGGTGTCTTTCGCGAAAATCCACGTCGCCTGGAGTTTACCTTGCACACCTTTCTTCGTCTTTCTTTAACGTGGGAAAAAACGGGACGGTTCCTCCCTTGCTAGTGAAAGTGCGTATGACGACGTTTTATGTGAAATCACACAAAAATCTGTGGCGACGATCTGTCAGTCACTCCCAACACGCTCGCTCACCCAAATTCATGCACGAAGTGGGTGGGTGAAAAAACTTATTGGTGGGTTTCGATGTCATGTTCCCACTGAACCTTCCACAGCCTGGGCCAGTGGCCAGTTTCGTCGTGGTACGAGGGAAGGGACGCAACAATGATTTTCAAAATGGACACCTGAGGGAGAACAAGTGCTAAACGAGATGCAGGGGGCCGCCTGACCGGCGCGTTCAAGCGCCTGCCACACAGAGGTGCGCATTTTTCGCCCGCTCTCTCTCGAGTTGGCGGTTCCTAGGGAGCCTAGCCAGCGAAGTCCTCATCCACGTCAGGGTACCGCAACCAAGTCTAGAAACGCGTCTTCTAACTATGGCGACTTAAGCCGCGTCACTAGTAGGAGTGGGCTCACGGCCAAGTCCTCGGAGACGTGGATTGGAACTTTTGCTAGAGAAATCCAACTTCGCAAACCCAGCGAACAATAGAATTCAAAACAAGGAGAGTTGAAGTTGCTAACCTGATAGTTTGCAATAGAGTTCTCGCCTCAAAGAATACCCTATACGAACAGAAGAAAATAGCAATGAAATGCGGTCCAACGGTCAGAAAGCATCAAAATGAGCCACGCCAGGCGTACTTACAAATGAGGTCCAGCATAGCCTTTCAAAAAACAACTAGACAAACGCAGTTTAGCGAAATACAGATCAAAATCTGAAGCAACCATATTCGAAAACATATTTAAAGATTTACTTCAATAAGATAAAAAGGTACATATAATCTTTGATTTTATATACCTATTGTGTGCATTATATTCTAACCAAGGTATCTTTGATTATGACTAAAAATACCTACAGTAATTGTAATTATTTCAGAATAAAAGCTTTACATTAATAATTTCATCTTAATTAAGGGTTTATAAAAAAATTATTGTATATATGAAAATACAAAATCATGATTTAATTCATGAAATCAGTTCAACATGTAACAAAATAAATACAATTGTGGAAAGGTAGAAGTCAAGATGATGATTTTCAAAATTGACTAAATTGGCATTGAAAAAAAAAACACGATGATTTTTTATATACATATAAAATTCTATATCTACATGTACATCCATGTTTATATCTATATCTACATCTATATCTATATCTATGTCTATTTGTATATGTATATACATATCCATATCTATATCTATATCTATATCTATATATATCTATATATATCCATATCTATATCTACATTTATATCTATATCTATATCTATATCTACATCTACATCTACATCTACATCTATATCTATATCTATATATATGTATATGTCTATATCTATATCTATATCTATATCTACATCCATATCTATATCTATATCTATATCTATATCTATATCTATATCTATATCTATATCTATATCTATATCTATATTTATATCTATGTCTATGTCTATGTCTATATCTATATCTATATCTATATCTATATCTACATCCATATCTATATCTATATCTATATCTATATCTATATCTATATCTATATCTATATCTATATCTATATCTATATTTATATCTATGTCTATGTCTATGTCTACATCTATATCTATATCTATATCTATATCTATATCTATATCTATATCTATATCTATATCTATATCTATATCTATATCTATATCTATATCTATATCTATATCTATATCTATATCTATATCTATATCTATATCTTTATCTATGTCTATATCGATATCTTTATCTATATGTATATCAATATGTATTTAGATCTACATATATGTATATATATTAACATCTATATGAACTACATATCTATATCTATATGTATAGCTAGATATTAATCTATATATACATCCATTTCTATGGCTATTATAATATCTATATCCATGTCTATATCCCCATGTAGAGCATACGATATATACATAATATACATAACAATACATATAGTTATATACATGGCTAAAGGTATTATACGAAAAAGACATTAATTTATATGTAGATATAATTTTGGATGTAAATATTGAAATATGGTCGTCATTTGTTGAACCAATTAGATTTTACAATGGAATTATTTCATGATGTTAATCATATGCATGTAATTATTATTCTTCTTCAAGAAATGAATGTATATTATTCACTTTATTCACCCATTTAATAACGATGAAATCCACATATATTCCATTTTTTATTATTTAGCGAGGATAGATGAAGAAATGATGTTGAAATGTTTCATATTCATATTATTGAATAAAATGAGAGAGCAATCGACTTTGATAATTCCAAGAACAAATTCGTTCTTTGTGTATTAATTCGCTATTATTTGGAATTCTTAGTGTCATATTCATTGAAAAATTCAGCAGAATATATTTATATTCTTCAGGTTAAAACTGCTTTCATGATTTCCATCCTTGTGTGTATGTTAAAGCAAAATCTAATCTATCGAACTGTGGATGATGGTTCAAAATTATGATAAAAGTTGTTAGGCATTGAATGTTTTCACTTAAAAATAACATATTTACCAACCGCTTTGATTCAAATGTACTTTTCATCCTGTTGTTGATCATTTTCGCTTCAGATTTAGATCTGTGTTTCGCGAAATTGCTTTTGTCTTGTCGTTTTTGGAAATACTATTCTGGACCTCAGTTATCGGCCGGCCTGGCGCGGCTCATGCTGTTGCTTTCTGACCGATGAACGGCAGTTCATCGGTCAGAAAGGGGGTATTCTTTGCGGCGTGAATTCTGTTGCAAACTGTCAGGTTCGCAAGTTCAACTCTCCTTGTTTTTTATTCTATTGCTCGCAGGGTTTGCGGAGTTGGATTTCTCTAGAAAAAGTTCCAATCCACGTCTCCGAGGACTTGGCCGTGAGCCCATTCCGAGTGGTGACGCGGCTTATGTCGCCATAGTTAGAAGACGTGTTTTTAGACTTTGTCGCGACAGCCTGACGCGGATTAGGACTTCGCTGGAGCCTAGCCTACGGTCATGCTAGCACGGGTGGTCCATGCACACAAGTAGTGAGGTCTTCCTATCGCCGGCTTCCCAGACTGCCCTTCAGCTTTCGTGGTGTTCACATCACAGACTCCACCACTGGACTGCAAGCATGGGTGATAGAATTTTCGCTCTCATGTCAGGTACGAACAGCAAGCCGCGCTCGCCCTGGGCGCGGCAAATGCTGCTGGATGCAGCAGCAGACGTGGAAGCAACGGCGGCGGCATCACCAGAGCCACACGTGGCAGCACTTGCGGAAACTGGCAGCACAGGAGCAAGGACACCCGAAGGAGGAAGGTCGAATTCCACCAGGGCAGCCGCAGGAGCAGCAGCAACGCCAGTACGACTAGCAGCAGCAGTAGTAGGAGGGGCAGGTGCAACAGATGCAGGGAAAGCAGCAGAAGCGGCTGAAATTTCAGCAGCTGTGCCCCCTTCAAGCAGCCTGAGGGTACTCAATGCCATCCGAGAAAAAGACATACGTGCGGATCTGGCAGCCCAGACTGCCGGGGACTTGTGTTGCCAAGGAAGATTCTGTGGAGGCATTCCCATATCCGGCCCTTCTCCTCACACGCACTGCGGACCTCAATCCGGCAACGTGTGCATCGGCGTGGAAGGAGATGCTGTTCAAGCCCAGTTTGACCTGTGCAGGTCCATGAAGGTAAGGAGCTTGGAGTTGAGGGAGCTTACTCAGTTACTAGGGCTCGGACTGAAAGCTAGTAGGCCCCGCAGGCCTAAAATGGTTCGAGGCAGCCCGAAAATCTGGATCTGCACCGACAAGTAATGACTGCATCCTATGTTTAAGCCATCTTCATGCTGCCACTAGGGAAGCAGCGGCCGCAGCAATGCTGCGGCTGCTGCCTCCCCAGCGCTTTCACCGCTTCTGCTGTTGATGTCGCATCCCTAGCCTTCAGAGGGAACAACTATGATGATAGCAACCACAACGATGAAGGCGACTACGTCAGCTATTTTTCTAATGATATGAATAAGGGCGCTTTTGCGCGACGCCGTAGCCGACTCGGGAAAATAGCCCATCTACCGTTGACTCGCAGTGTTTTCGCCGGATATCCGGTCACTTTTCGACTTCAAGCGAAACTTTTTTGCCACGTGCGAAAAAGGTTGAGAGACTAAACTCCCCTTTCGTTGAAAGGGAACCTCCCAGGCCCCGCTACCGCGGGGCCTGGGAGGTGCCCGAACCTTAATAAAACCCACAACCCCCTAATGTTGCGAGAGGGGTTTGCCGAACATAACTTTCTTTCACGTTTTTGAGGCATTTTTCGTGTACGATGCGAAAAAACGTGAGTCAACGCCCGAGAGGCGAAATACAAGAATTTAACTGGTAAATGGCGTAGCGCTTCGAGCCAGGTATGGGGGCGCGCTATTTTTCCGTATGAATAAAGCCAATTTCGATGACGACGACTGACTATGACGATACGACTAAACAACGACATTGATGATGGCAACGATGACTACGATGACGACGATGACGACCACAACGACGACCACCACTACCAGCAGACTACCAGCAGCAGAAGCAGTGGCAGCAGCAGTAGCAGCAGCAACAGTAGCAGCAGTAGCAGCAGCAACAGTAGCAGCAGCGGCAGAAGCAGCAGCAGAAGTAGCAGCAGAAGCAGCAGCAGCAGCAGCACCGCCGCCGCCGCCACCACCACCACCACCACCACCACCACCACCACCACCACCACCACCACCACCACCACCACCACCACCACCACCACCACCACCACCACCACCACCACCACCACCTCCTCCTCCTCCTCCTCCTCCTCCACTTCTTCCTCCTCCTCCTCGTAGAGATGACGGGCCGAGGGGGACGAGGGGGCCGAGGGGAATGAGTGGGGGGTGGTGGGGGAGGGGGAGGAGGAAAAGGAGAGGAGGAGGACAAGGAGGACGAGGAGG
>SZWC01002346.1:40758-56865 GCA_023375785.1 Penium margaritaceum | reverse complement strand
GGGGGGGGGGGGGGGGGGGGGGGGGGGGGGGGGTATCTGGTCTTTATGCTCAATCCCTCTATGGCCTTGACAGGCACCTCGGCAGTTCAAAAAAAAAAAAACCACGAGTAAATTCTGACAAAGAATCTTCAACGGCTCCATTCTTATCATTCAGTCTATTTTTGGCATGGGCCTTACACCATGGGAGTTATCTTGCATCTTGATGATCTCATCCTGATTGGTCCAGCCCTGTTTTTCATCACTACCTTCAAGCAACAACTTGCGCTCACATTCGAAATGTCTGACATGGGCCTGTTGACTTACTACCTGGGCATACAAGTACACCACACTTTCTTAATGCTAGAGGTTTCCCTGTATCAGATTTCCTACATTCAGCGCAGGGCTGGGAAGTAAGACTTTCTCAGCCTGTACCGGCCAGAAAGAAATTTTCACTTGAAATAGGCGTGGATTTCCTCGAGTCTAACTTCAACTACAACATTGTGTACTGGCCTAGAAATACTAATCCATCTGATGCTCTGAGTAGGCGACCAGATTTACTGGCCAAGATCAGCACGTTGCATGTCAAACAAGACCTGTACATCGTGAGACTCTTCACGAAGGGTTACAGAGAGTTTGGTGGGTATGACAAGACCAAGTTCTGGTTCGACAAACCCTATTTGCAACGATGATTCACTCGCCAAGTCATCATTTCACCAAGTGATGACCTGCAAAGAATGATATTACAGGAATTCCATGACATCTGTCTAGGTGGACACTTTGTCGAGGACAAGATGCTAAAGAATCTGGTAACCATCTACTAGTGGAAAAAGATGTAGACCAATGTGTCAAACTTCCACAAATTGTGTGACACCTGTCAGAGTCAAAAATCTTATTGCACAAAGCCATCCGGTCTACTCCAACCCCTACCTTTTCCAACAGAACCGTGGGTGGACATCAGCTTGGATTTTGTAACGGAACTACCCGCCACCCCTAAGGGTTACGAAGCCATCCTTGTCGTGGTGGAGAGATTTTAAGAAATTTCACACTTTACCCCAACAATGACAACCGTCAAAACAGAAGGAACGACACCGCTGTTCATCATCCAGATTGTACGGCTGCACGGTGTGCCACGTACCATCATCAGCGACAAAGAGGGTCACTTCACTCGTAGTTTTTGGCACAAACTGATCACGCATTATGGGATTCGGATCCAGCTATCAAAGACAGTCTACCCTCAAACCGAAGAGAAAACAAAGTGGACCAATCAGACGTTCAAACAGCTTCCTCGCACATTATACGAGCCGCATGACACCAATTGGACAGCCAAGCTGCCAACAACCAAACTTGAATGTAATTCTGCCACTTCCATTGCAACAAGTCAAATCCCTTTCAAAGTGGTGTACAGTTTACGCATTCCACACCGGCTGGATTACAAGGTCAGAGAAAAATCCCCACATTGATATCCAATGCATGCATTTCACAATATCTTGGGAGGAAACATGGCAAACCCTCACAAAGACTCAAGCAGCTATGAAGCAAGCGGTCGACCAACACCGCGATGACGAAGTTTTCAGCACTGGTGATTGTGTCCTCCTCAGCTCGGCAAACATCAAACTCCAAGGATAGGAATTCACAAAGCTCAAACCTTGGTGGTTGGGACCGTTTGAGATCGCGCGATGCAAATCCCTGTTGTTGCTCAACGTTGCCTACCTGACAACATGATGATCCACTATGTCTTTCACATCAGCAAAATCAAGCACTACCAAGACCCCATTAGAAACTTTCCCGGAAAATCCATTACAACTCCATCTCCTATGCACATGGACAGGGGTACGGACTACATGATTGAATACATCCTTGGAAATCAATGATGTGGAAAGACAAACAAGTATCTGATCAAGTGGTAGGGGTATGGCAGTGCACATAACAGTTGGGAGTCCTACAACAACCTCCGAGATGGCGGTCACCTGTTCAAAGGCTACTACTGCCATCACTGGTTTACGTCTGCTAATGTGCAATGACGTGGCGGCTAAAGGGGAGAGGTTTTACGTCCTTGATGTACACAAGTCCCTACACTTAGCAAGTAAGAATTTCTGCCATTAAATTCATGGCCCACCGCATGTTGACCTCATGATTGTCACATTTTTTGGCTGATAGCATTTTGGCAAACTGCCCCGACCTCAGGTGTTCCGTTCCAGAGGCTTCTAAAAGCTTCAACCACCTTCTAGAAAGGTCAACTGAAGTGTCACAAACTATATCAATGTTAAGATATTTTCCGGTCAACTTCTTGCTGGTGCTAGAATTTTGTGAAGAAGCACCACGATATTCTTGAAGCCCCCCTAAGAAACTACAAGGGAACTTCCAAACCTTGCTTCCGCTAACGTGACGGCACTGTCCAGTCAGTTGATGCTCTAGCAAGCAAGCAGGTGCATGGAACAGTAAGGGTTAGGCTATGGAGGCGAGCGAAGTCTCATCAGCGCCAATAGCTTAGTACTCTAGAAAGGAATGACAGCGGACAAGCACAGAGCACAAATACTTGCTGCAGTGTATGGCAGGTTACCCACGCCGTAGTGTTAGTCTATCTCAAAACCAGGTCAAACCCAATTTTTTGGCCGTATCTCTGCGCACAGGCATAAAAAAAAAACACTGTCAGAACCTAGAGTTGCAAAATCTCAAGCCACATGCTCTGACAAGTACACACGAATTGTGCATCAATCAATGCACACACAATGAAAAACATGCAAATCAAGCTCGAGAGCCAGTCCACCGAGAAAAATCTTATGACTATTGAAAAAATGTTAGGCACCGTAGCAAGTACCGTCGATGGTCTGGTGCCAGCTGAGTCTGCATCAGGATCTACACAAGCATGGTCACGGCCAATTGGTCACATTGATTTGTAAAAACAGACAAGGATGACTCATATTACAACACTCTTCCATGACCTGATGGTACGCATGTCCATACAGGTACAGACATGACACATGTGCACAATAAGATGCTCAAGATTCCATACTCACACACGCCACTCTCAATCACTCTCACACAAGGGGAAAAACCAAAAAGAACAAATGGTCACCATAAACTTCTGCTTCCAAGTGTTTTGATCAAGAAGTTAGCTCGTTGCATGTCCGTGCTGACCCAGATGACAGAGATCACCTATCGCTTCCAAGATCATGCACAAAGTGATTTTCAATAGAAATATGCTTTGTGTGAGCATGAAACACACAAAAATTCTGTGCAATGACAAGAGTAATATTGTTTTCATGGCATAGAATGATGCAAGGCAGGCACTGTAGCCGCACCGTCTTAGCATTCCCAACACCCAACACAACATATTCAGCCCCTGATGAGTTACGTGTGATACAACCCCACTTGCCACTACACCATGACGGAACGGTACTGCCCAAAAGGAACACGTAGCATGGCTAACCTCACCCATTAGGGCTCCATGCCCAGTCACTGTCTGTGTAACCGTTGACTACCATCAAACACTCTTGTTGAAAGCAGATTCCAAGATACGGTGTGGAAACCACGTAGTACAACACTCGTACAGTAGTGTGAAGGACTCTTGTCGGAGGACACCGTGAGAACTATGCAAGGATGTTGAAGGCAGTGTCGGATTGTGTGGTGGTGGCCAAGAACATCAGAGAGCCTATGAGGCGTAGGTACAGGGTCACGTCCACTTTCTCCCCTAGCTGTGCTTAATCATCCACCTTCAAGGCATCCTCTTGTCAAGTGTGATGGGGGTAGAGGCTATAGGAACTGAACCAAGGAGGCCAGCAAAAAACTACCCTACAACGCAAGAGTAATGTGCTTATTGCAGCTAGAGTGTCCGTCACTAACATGCGCGTTCATCTCGAGAAACACAGCTGTAGGGCTTAGGGCCTTCATCTCATAGGCAGCCTAAAGGACTACCTTGGCCTCCTTCACGGCGTCCATTGAAGGAGACACAATGATGAGGTCATCCACATAGACCAAGATGGCAGTGAAGCTCTCAGCTCTACATATAAAAGAGGGATGGGTCGGAGTCCCTTTGTACGTACCCGTCATGTGTCAGTGTGCGAGTGATCTCCTTGTTCCATCATGGAGATGACTACTTCAGGTCGTATAAGGTCTTCCAGACCTTGTCACTGATCTCAAAGCCTAGTGGTTAAACCATTTAGATCTCCTCTTCTAGATTACCACGGAGGAACGTGTTGTTCACATCCATCTAGTCTAGCTCCAAATCATAGTGAACAAAAACCTCAAACAGAGCGCGCAAAGTGGTCATACGGCCAATGGGTGCAAATGTAAAGTCCACACCCTTCACGTGTAAGAGCCCCTTGGCTGTCAAGCGAGCCTTGTAGCAATCAAGTGTGCCTTTTAAGCTCCACCTTATGACAAAAGAACTACTTTGTCTATACACCTTTCCGTCGCGAACGGAGGCCAAAAACATCATAGACACCGAACTCATGGATGGCTCTCAGCTCATCCTCACACGTAACACATCACAACTCTACATTGTTAGCCAAGATTGCCTCCTTCAATGTGCCTGGATCAGGCACCGTTGAGGGAGAACTCCGGGAGACCAAAACGCATGCCTCCGGACTCGGTCTGACTGCAACAAGATGAGGGGTGACATCGCAACCGACCAATAACTAACATGCAACGAGCTCGTAGCCAACAGAGTGCACTAGATGCACCTCAATGTAGTCTGCCTAGACACTCAGGCCAAGGGCCTTCAAGCCATGCTTGCCAATTTCAACACTGTGAATTTGGCATCTAGTTAGACGTCTACTGAGCCTTGGAGGCCAGTGGTTAGAGGCGACCACCGAGCTTGCAAGAGTAGCTCGATAATGAGGTGCTCACCTCAGGGTGTGGAGCACATTGCTAGGGCACAACCACATGGGACGTAGGTGCATGCATGGGAGTAGGTGTATCTATAGGTCTTGTCACTAACTCTGGATCAGGTATACCAAAGGAAACTGACATAAGCACAAGATCATGTGTGCCAGAGGGGACCAATGCTGGCATAGGATGAATTGTGCCCAAGGGAACTAACACTGGCATGGGATCAATTGTGCCAGAGGGGATTGACACGGACACACGATCACGGTGTGAGAGGGAACTGACGTTGGCAAGGGAGCAGGTGTGCCCCAGGAGACTGACACTGGCACAGGATCATGTGTGCTAGAGGGGATTGACACAGGCACGGGATTGGGTGCACTTGAGGGAATGATGAGGCTACAGGATACACAACCAAGATGGCCAGATCCTCATCAGCCTGAGACCAGACAGTAGGTGAAGAGGCCCTGACAGAACCACCCATAGGACTAGACTCCCCAATCCTCCAAGAAGCCACACGGGTGTGAACATGGTCACCATCTGCGGATAAAATGCTAGACAGGTCGTGGTGAAAGAAACTGGGCAGCCCTCAGGGAGGTGATCAGGCTCACTAAGAGCCACCTAGGCAGGACCAACTGTTTGTGAGAGGCAGTTGCAGGTTCCACAGACAGAAATGACGGAAGAAAATGAAGGTCTATAGAGAATGCAAATTTCAGAATCAACTCTTGATTGAGAAGATATTTTTTCACAGCTTTCTAACATGCCCTTACATGCCTCCTTTGGTCCAGGCAACACTGAGATACACTCTGTCAAAGTCTACCCTCTAGAACACTCTCCTAGCCTAGCGGGATGAGCGGCAGTCACCTTGTCACACATGAGAATTATGTCTCACACCACTTGGACGACCAACAATCGTGGTCTACACACACCTTGAAGTCTCTTGGAGGTACTCCAGCCAGCTGGAGTACCTCCAAGGTACTTCTGGCATCCTCATATCCATCATTCTCCTACTTTGCGATAATAAAAATCACACAAGTCCGCACTGTCCCCTCAGCTGCTGAAAGCGCTACGCTGCCAGTGGCTTGGTCAAGAAGTCTGCCAGCATCATGCTTGATGGGCAGAGCTTAATCTGCCACACCTGCTTTTCCACGAGCTTGCGGATGAAGTGATATCACAGGTCGATGTACTTGGTGCGGGCGTGAAACTTTGTGTTCTTGGACGGAGCAATGGCGCTCATGTTGTCATATTGTATTGTAGTTACTGTGATCTGCTGCTATCCAAAGCTTGCAAGTAACTCATGCAGCCATACGGCTTCCTTTGCTGCTTCACTCAAGGCGTTGTACTGTGCTCTGGTGGAGGAGAGGGCGACTCACTCTTGTTTCTTGCTCCTCGAGCTGATAGCACCTCCCCCGAGCACAAATACGAACCCAGTGGTTGACCTCCTTGTGACCAGGTCACCCCCCCAATCTGCATCGCTGTAGCCAATGAGGATGGCGCAGTTGTTGCCGTTGAAGGTGAGGCAAAGGCTGCTGCTGCTGTCAAGGTAGTGCAACACGCGCTTGACCGCCTCCCAATCGGGCACGCCCGGATTCGCGCAAAACTTGCTAAGCACTCCCACTGCTTGGCTGATGTCAAGCCGCGTACCGACTGCTGCTTACATGAGGCTCCCAACTGCTGCTTGGTATGGCACTAGTTCCATGCGGCTGCTCTCTTGCATGCCGTGGGGAGTCTGTGTCATGTTCAGCTTCGCTCCCACTTCCAGTGATGTTGCGGCTTTGCGCACTCCTGCCATGTTGAAGCGTTTGATGATTGCGCTAACGTACGTTCTTTGTGATAGCTCCAAAGTCAGCTACTGCGAGTCACGCTTGACCTAAAGGCCAAGGTAGTAGCTGAGTTCTCCCATGTCTTTCATGTCGAATCTGGCAGCAAGGGACTGCTTCACACCATCCAAAACAGACTTGGAATCTGATGCGATAGGCAGATCATCAACATAGAGCAAGATGATGACCTCTCTTGCCTCTTGCACGCGTCTATGTACTGCATGGTTGGCTTTGCTGTGCACAAAACCAAGGCCAGCCAACTGCTCATCCATCTTGTGGTAGCATGCCCGCGGTGCTTGCTTCAGGCCGAAGAGGGCCTTCACAAGCTTGCACACCACATCCTCCTTCCCTCCACCACATACCCATCCGGCTGCTCCATGTACACATCCTCCTTGAGGTCACCATTCAGAAATGCACACGTGAAATCCATTTGGTGCACCTCCCAATCCATAGCAGCAGCAAGAGCGATGATTGCTCGGATGGATGGGAACTTTGCGAAAGGTGCAAATGTCTCATTGTAATCTACACCCTAAATCTGCGCATACCCTTTTGCAACGAGCCATGCTTTGTACTTGAGCACCTTACCATCCACACCATGCTTGCGCTTGAAGATCCACCAGTACCCGATCACCCAGCTGCCGCGTGGAGCCTCCTCGAGAGTCTAGCTGTCGTTCTTCATGAGCGCACCATACTTCTCATCTGCTACGGCATGCCAATCTGCCCCCACGGCATTGCGCATGGCATCAACGAATGTGGCTGGGTCATCGTTGACTGTGAGGAAGAGAAGCTTGAGGTCAGATGACTCCGTTAGTGGTGAAACAGTGCATAGGTTCACCAGCTCCGCTTGTGGCCTCTGTTTGCTTGCTAGACGCTCAGATTCTTGGATATGGGGTACCAAAAAAGTGACCGAAGTGGGTTGCTCGATAGAAATAATCAGGTCACAAAAGTGAATAGAGGATGTTTTGCTGGTTCTGTAGCACTTTACAGAACTCGATTCGGAGTCCGTTTGAGGGAGATATGGATTTTCAAGGTTTGGTGGCGATGGGTCCGGTTCAAGTGATGGCTCCTGCACTACCAGCACCAATGACGGCCACAATTATTGGCCAAGGAGGTTTGGAACAGCCTTCAGGGTAGAAAGGTGGCCGGAGGACCTTTAGGGAGCTCTAAGGAAGGTCCCCACCAAGNGAAATAATCAGGTCACAAAAGTGAATAGAGGATGTTTTGCTGGTTCTGTAGCACTTTACAGAACTCGATTCGGAGTCCGTTTGAGGGAGATATGGATTTTCAAGGTTTGGTGGCGATGGGTCCGGTTCAAGTGATGGCTCCTGCACTACCAGCACCAATGACGGCCACAATTATTGGCCAAGGAGGTTTGGAACAGCCTTCAGGGTAGAAAGGTGGCCGGAGGACCTTTAGGGAGCTCTAAGGAAGGTCCCCACCAAGATTATTGGTTGTGCACATGGCAGAGATGGTAATTCTCTTGTGTGAGAGTGTGACTGCCGCTCATCCCGCTCGGCTAGGAGTGTGCTGGGAGGTGAACTTTGACAGAGTGGTTCTTCCACCTCCATGTGCCAAATGAGGCGTACTTAGGCTTGTTAGAAAGCTGTGCTAATGTAATTTCTCACACAAGAGTCGATTCAGACATTCACGTTCTCTGTAGACCTACATTTGCTTCCGTAATTTCTGTCTGTGCAACCTTCAACTCCCTCTCACAAACAGTTGGTCCTGCCTAGGCGGCTCTTAGTTAGCCTGATCACCTCCCTGAGGGCTGCCAAGTTTCCATCAGTGGTATCAGAGCTAGAACAAGGCTTTATCTCATCCTTGAGGCATTCCTTGCACCCTGTTGTGTGAGAGAGCCGTTTGTGGGCTGAACGTTGCACTACCATGGCGACATCCGCTTCCGTGGTGGACGGCGTCAACATCGCCAAGTTCGAAGGCAAAAACTTCTTTAACTGGAGCAACAAGATGAAGATGGTGCTGATGAAGAAGGGTCTCTGGAGCCAGGTGGATGAGAAGGAGAAGGAATCAGAAGAAAGCTCCCTATCCCCTGTCGAGACCCGAACCTACCGCGAGAAGCGTGACCGCACCCTCGCAACCATCTACCTCCACCTCGCCGAACGGTGACAACTTCTCGTCCGTGGCATCCTCACGCCAAAGGAGGTTTGGAAAAGGCTTGATTCCACTTATGCTTCCAAGTCAATCCTCATGAACATGCAGCTGCGTTGTCGCTTTCACACTGTGAAGATGGATGAATCCGGATCCATGATTGACTACATCAACATGGTGAAGTCTCTCTCAGACCATCTTGCTGCGATTGAGGACCCTGTCAAGGAACGTGTGCTCATGCTAACCATCCTCTCTGGTCATCCTAGCAGCTATACTCCTCTCATTGTTGCCCTGGACCAGCGTGGCGACAAGCTCTCTCTCAATGATGTGGAGGAGAGCCTGTTGTTTGAAGAGGAGCGTCGCAAGGGAGAAGAGGGCGGAAGCGGACTGGACGTCGCTCTCATCACCAACTCTGGTAATGGGGGTGGTGCTGCACCAACCAGGGGCAATGGCGGAGGAGGGAAGAAGAAAGGGAACTGCCACTACTGCAAGAAGCCGGGCAGTTGGGCACGCAAATGCCGGAAGAAGAAGGCGGACCTTGCTGCTTGAGTGGGAGCGGAAAAACAATATGACGCTTCTGCGAACGCCGCAGATTGGGAGAGTGGATTCGTGACAACCATCCGGGTCAAGCACGTCTCTAACAACACCGCCCTGTTCTGGATCATCGACTCGGGAGCCACGCGGCACATGACGTGTCGCTGGGAGTGGTTTGTCGTCTACACTGTCATCGCGCCTCGTCGGGTGTACATGGGGGACAACCATGTGCAAATGGCGGTTGGGGAGGGTGAGATTGTGTTTTGTGCTTCCGTTGAGGGTAAGCACGTGGAACGTCGTGTGAAGGGGGTGCTCCATGTTCCGGGGCTGGCAGCTAACCTCCTCTCTGTCTCGTCTCTCATCTCCGAAGGGATGCAGGTTTGCTTTGAGAATGGTGGCTGCACCATCTTTGCCCGTGCGGGCCGTGTGTTTGCAAAAGCGAACAAGGAGGACGGTCTTTACCGCCTCTACGTGGCGTTGGAGAAGGAAGCCGACTCAGTGTTGGCAACGAGAGAGAGAAAACATGACATCGGCCTTTGGCACCGCCGGCTCGGTCACCTCGGCTTTGGGGCCATCATCTCCATGCAGCAGATGGTCCGCGGCCTGGAGCTCAAGGGGGTGAAGCAGCCAGGTGCATCGGCTTGTGAGAGTTGTATTGAAGGAAAGCAAGCCCGCACTCCTTTCAAGGTGGAAAGGAAGGGGGCAGCTGAGCTTCTCTCACTCGTTCACTCTGATTTGTGCGGTCCCATGCCATCACAGTCCTTATCCAGCAAGTTGTACTTTGTCACGTTCATTGATGAAAGGTCGAGGAAGACGTGGGTGTCCTTCTTAGCTGGAAAGGATGAGTACTTTGATGCTTTCAAGGTGTGGATTGCTGCTGCACAGAATGAGAGTGGCAGGCAGTTGAAGGTGCTTCACACCGATGGTGGAGGAGAGTACCTCTCCAACGACTTCCGCACTTACCTCAAGCGTCGCAGGATCAAGCACGAGGTCACCCCACCTGGAACACCGCAGCTGAACGGCGTGGCTGAACGTGCAAATCGCACACTCATGGAGCGTGTTCGCAGCATGCTCCAAGACGCGGAGCTCCCACCAACCTTCTGGGCAGAAGCGGTCAACACTGCCGTGTACTTGAAAAACCGGAGTCCCACGCGCGCCGTGCCGCTGATGACACCGGAGGAGGCGTGGACGGGACGCAAGCCAACAGTGACGCACCTGAAAGTCTTTGGGTGTGGTGCACGTGCACGTGCCTACCGGCAGCCGTAGCAAGCTGGACGCAAAGTCGGTGAAGGCCGCCTTCCTCGGCTACGACACCATGGGATACCGCCTCTACAACCTTGCTGCTCGCAAGATCATCCGCGACCGTGACGTTGTCTTTCAAGAGGACTTGAAGGGCTGGACTTGGAGCCCTATGTCGGCAGTTCCGCTTGCTCCCGCACTTGTACCAGAAGTGGGAGAAGTACCGATAGCAGAAGAGGGCGGTTCGGAAGATGGCGGTGACAGCAGCAATGGCAAGGAGGTGGAGGGAGCTGAGAAGGAGAAGGAGCTGGCAGCGGAATCTGATGAGGAGGAGCAGCAAAGCAATGCAGAGCAGCTGCCACGACGGTCCGCACGCCTCAACAAGGGCGCAACGAACAGTGGGGAGCCGCTGAGGCGATCTGAGCGCCTCGCAAAAAAACAGAGGTTGCTGGAGGAGCTGGTGAACTTGTGCACCATTCCACCACCAACGGAGTCGTCCGATCTTGAGCTTTCTTCCTCACAGTCACCAATGACCCAGCCACATTTGCTGAAGCCATGCACAGCGCTGAGGCGGCAGATTGGCGTGGCGCAGCAGATGAGGAGTATGATGTGCTAATGAAGAACGGCACCTAGACTCTCGAGGAGGCTCCACGCGGTAGCCGGGTGATCGGATGCCAGTGGATCTTCAGGCGCAAACGTGGTGCGGATGGTAAGATTCTGAGGTACAAAGCACGGCTGGTTGCAAAGGGGTATGCGCAGACGGAGGGTGTGGATTACAATGATACATTTGCACCTGTCGCTAAGTTCCCATCCATCCGAGCGATCCTCGCTCTTGCTGCTGCTATGGACTGGGAGGTGCACCAAATGGATGTGACGTGCGCATTTCTCAATGGCGACCTTGAGGAGGATGTGTACATGGAGCAGCCGGAGGGGTATGTCGTGGAAGGGAAGGAAGGTTTGGTGTGCAAGCTTGTGAAGGCCCTCTACGGCCTGAAGCAAGCCCCGCTAGCATGGTACCACAAGATGGATGAGCAGCTAGCTGGCCTTGACTTTGTGAGTAGTGAAGCAGCATGCTGTCTATGGGCGCACACAAGAGGCAAACCAGACCATCATCTTGCTCTATGTTGATGATCTTCTCATTGCATCTGACTCCAAGTCTCTTTTGGATGATGTGAAGCAGTCCCTTGCTGCCAGGTTCGACATGAAAGAGATGGGAGAGCTCAGTTACTACCTTGGCCTTCAGGTCAAGCGCGATTGGCAGCAGCAGACTTTGGAGTTGTCGTAGAGCACATACGTGAGCGACATCGTCAAGCGCTTGAACATGGCAGGAGCGCGCAAAGCAGCGACACCTCTCGAAGTGGAAGCAAAGCTGAGCATGACGCAGACTCCCCGCAGCATGCAAGAGAGCAGCCGCATGGAAGCAGTGCCGTACCAAGCAGCAGTTGGGAGCCTCATGTACGCTGCACTCGGCACGCGCCTTGACATCAGCCAAGCAGTGGGAGTGCTCAGCAAGTTTTGCGCGAATCCGGGCATGCCGCATTGGGAGGCGATTAAGCACGTGCTGCGCTACCTTGACAGCAGCAGCAGCCTTTGCCTCACCTTCAACTGCAACAACAGCCCCATCCTCATAGGCTATAGTGACGCAGATTGGGGAGGTGACCTGGAATCTAGGAGGTCGACCAGTGGGTTCGTGTTTGTATTTGGGGGAGGTGCAATCAGTTGGAGGAGCAAGAAGCAAGAGTGCGTCGCCCTCTCCTCCACCGAAGCTGAGTACATCGCCTTGAGTGAAGCAGCAAAGGAAGCCATGTGGCTGCGTGAGCTCTTGGCAAGCCTTGGACAGCAGCAAACCACAGCAACTACAATCTATTGTGACAACATGAGCGCCATTGCTCTGACCAAGAACGCAGAGTTTCACGCCCACACCAATTACATTGACTTGCGATATCACTTCATCCGCGAACACGTGGCAAAGAAGGTGGTGCAGATCCAGTTCTACCCTTCAAGCATGATGCTGGCAGACTTCCCGACCAAGCCACTGGCAGCACACCGCTTTCAGCAGCTGAGGGGACAGTGTGGACTTGTGTGATCTTTATTCTCGCAAAGTGGGAGAATGTTGGATATGGGGTGCCAAAAAAGTGACCAAAGTGGGTTGCTCGATAAAAATCATCAGGTCACAAAATTGAATAGAGGATGTTTTGCTGGTTTTGTAGCACTTTACGGAACTCGATTCGGAGTCCGTTTGAGGGAGATATGGATTTTCAAGGTTTGGTGGCAATGGGTCCGGTTCAAGTGATGGCTCCTGCACTATCAGCACCAATTACGGCCACAATTATTGGCCAAGGAGGTTTGGAGCGGCCTTCAGGGTAGAAAGGTGGTTGGAGGACCTTCAGGGAGCTTGAAGGAAGGTCTCAACCAATATTATTGGTTGTGCACATGGCAGGGATGGTAATTCTCTTGTGTGAGAGTGTGACTGCCGCTCATCCCGTTAGGCTAGGAGTGTGCTGGGAGGTGAACTTTGACAGAGTGGTTCTTCCAGCTTCATGTGCCAAATGAGGCGTACTTAGGCTTGTTAGAAAGCTGTTTTAATGTACTTTCTCACTCAAGAATTGATTGAGACATTCGTATTCTCTGCAAACCTACATTTTCTTCCGTAATTTCTGTCTGTGCAACCTGCAACTCCCTCTCACAAATAGTTGGTCCTGCCTAGGCGGCTCTTAGTGAGCCTGATCACCTCCCTGAGGGCTGCCAAGTTTGCATCACTGATCATCTTTGCGGCTCCACAGGATGATGTGCACCATGGTTGTGGCGAGCAGGCCTCCGTAGTATCAGCTATGCGTTGCTTTGCTGCTCCTCCTAATCAGATTCCGTTCCTTTCTGCTTCTTAGCTCCCTCCTCCTCGTCATTGCCGCAATCATCGCCATCTTCCGCACCGCCCTCTTCTGCTACCCGCTCTCTCCCACGTCTGGTACGAGTGTGGGAGCAAGTGGAACCTTAGCCATGGGTCTCCAAGTCCAGCCTTTCACGTCCTCTTGAAAGACCACGTCACGGCTGCGGATGATCTTGTGAGCAGCGAGGTTGTAGAGGTGGTATCCCATAGTGTCGTAGCCGAGGAAATCGGCCGTCACCGACTTTGCATCCAACTTGTTGCCGTTCCCGGTAGGCAGGTGCATGAATGCGGCTCACCTGAAGACTTTCACGTGTTGGCTTGCGCCCCGTCCACGCCTCCTCCGGTGTCATCAATGGCATAGCGTGTGTCGTGCTCCGGGATTTAGGTACACGCTAGTGTTGACCGCTTCCGCCCAAAAGGTTGGCGGGAGCTCCGCGTCTTGCAGCATGCTGCAAACATGCTCCATGAGCGTGCGGTTTGCGTGTTTAGCCATACCATTCAGCTGCGGTGTTCTAGGTGGGGTGACCTCGTGCCTAATCCCACAATGCTTGAGGAAGTTGCGAAAGTCATTGGAGAGGTACCCTCCTCCATCGTCAGTGCAGAGCACCTTCAACCTCCTGCCACTCTCATTCTATGCAACAACAATCCACACCTTAAAAGCATCAAAGCACTCATCCTTTCCAGCCGAGAAGGACACCCACATCTTCCTCGACTTGTCATCAATTAATGTGACAAAGTACAACGTTCCGGACAAGGACTGAGATGGCATGGAACCACACACATGCGGAACCGGAGTCCTTCTCCGATGCCACATAAAGATGATGGAGTCCATCCCCATTGTCCGCTTTTGCAAGCACACACCCTTCATGGGCAGAGGTGGTTCATCCACCATTCTCAAAGCGAACTTGCATGCTTTTGGAGATGCGAGATGAGACAGAGAGGAGGTTAGCTACCCGCCTCAACATATGGAGCACCCCCTTCACAGGACGTTCCATGTGCTTGCCCTCAACTGAAGGAAAAAACACAATCTCACTCTCCCCAACCGCCAGTTGTACATGATTATTCCCCATGTACACCCGACGAGGCCTGATGACGGTGTAGATGACAAACCACTCCCGGAAAAACGTCACGTGCTACGTGGCTTGCGAGTCAATGATCCAGAACAAGGTGGTGTTGCTGGAGACATGCACGACCGGGATGGTTGTCATGAATCTACTCTCCCAATGTGCTGTGTCTGCGGAAGCGTTGGACTGTTTTCCAGCTCCCAATCCAGCCGCAAGGTCCGCCTTCTTCTTCCGGCAATCGTGCACCCAATGGCTTGGCTTCTTGTAGTGATGGCATTTCCTCTCCTTCCCTCCTCTGCCGTCGCTCCTGGTTGGAGTAGCATCGCCCCAACGACAAGAGTTGGTGATGAGAGTGACATCCAGACCGCTTCCGCCCTCCTCTCCCTTGTGCCTCTCCTCCTCAAATAGCAGGCTCTCCTCCTCATCGTTAAGGGAGAGCTTGTCGCCACACTGGTCCAGGGCAACAATGAGAGGAGTGTAGCTGCTAGGAAGGCCAGAGGGGATGGTTAGCATGAGCACATGTTCCTTGATAGGATCCTCAAGAGAAGAAAGCTGGTCGGCAAGAGACTTCACCATGTCAATGTAGTCAATCATGGATCTGGACTCATCCATCTTCATAGTGTGAAAGGGACGACGCAGCTGCATGTTCATGAGGATTAAGCTGAAGCATAAGTGGACTCAAGATTCTTCCAAACCTCCTTTGGTGTGAGGATGTCACGGACGAGGAGTTGCTACCGTTTGGCGAGGTAGAGGTAGATGGTGGCAAGGGTGCGGTCACGCTTCTTGCTGTGGGTACGAAACTCACCAGGTGAGAGAGAGGACTGAGCTGGTTCCACCTCACTCACATAGCTCTAGATCCCTTCTCCATCATTGCCATCTTCATGTTGTTGCTTCATTCGAAGAAGTTCTTGCCTTCGAACTTGGCAATGTTGACGCCAGCCACCACAGAAGCGGATGTCGCCATGGTAGTGCACCGTTCAGCCCCCGAACGACTCTCTCTCACAACAAGGTGCAAGGAATGCCTCAAGGATGAGGCAAAGCCTTGTTCTAGCTCTGATAGCAATGATGGAAACTGGGCAGCCCTCAGGGAGGTGATCAGGCTCACTAAGAGCCGCCTAGGCAGGACCAACTGTTTGTGAGAGGGAGTTGTTGGTTTCACAGACAGAAATTATGGAAGAAAATGTAGGTTTGCAGGGAGTTCGAATGTCTAAGTCGACTCTTGAGTCATAAAGTATATTGTCACAGATTTCTCACAAGCCCTTATATGCCTCAGTTGGTCTAGGGAGCACTGAGATACATTTCGTCAAAGTGTACCCTCTAGCACACATAGCCTAGCGTAAGGGTGCACACCAATTCGTGGGATCGAGGTTCTAGAACCGCGGTTCCGGTTCTAGAACCGGAATCGCGATTCCGGTTCGAAGAATCTAGAACCGTCCAAGAATCAAGGTTCCACAACCCGGGTCCGGTGGGGGGGGGGGGGGGGGGGGGGGGGGGGGGGCTGACAGTGACGACGAGTGAGTTAAATGAAATGCCAAAGTCCTGCTCGACTCCACTCGGTGGTGGAATCCAGCGGGTCTCATTTGTGTCGCACCAAGCTATGATTCAGGCTCGGAATCGAGCCTGAGTCATAGCTCGGGTACTATCGTTTGTGCTG
>SZWC01002346.1:17139-40747 GCA_023375785.1 Penium margaritaceum | reverse complement strand
GGGGGGGCTGACAGTGACGACGAGTGAGTTAAATGAAATGCCAAAGTCCTGCTCGACTCCACTCGGTGGTGGAATCCAGCGGGTCTCATTTGTGTCGCACCAAGCTATGATTCAGGCTCGGAATCGAGCCTGAGTCATAGCTCGGGTACTATCGTTTGTGCTGCTGAATAGTGCGCTGCCGCGCACTATTCAGCGGCACAAATGCACAAACTCGTGCATTTGTGCTGCACGCTGCAGCCAAAATGCGTGCGTGTGTTTGTGTGTTTGTGCGTTCATGTTGGCAGCTGGATCGTGCAAACGAACAAACGCACAAACTTGTGCGTTTGCGCGCCCACAAATGACGGGGAGGGGGGGAGGGAGGATGCTTTGCTGATGTTGGCATGCAGTCACGTGTCTTGCACGCTCCTGCTACACCACCGAGCATCGAGAGATATTCTTGCCATCTCGCTGAAACATCGCACTGGAGAGATCCGACCCGGACCCCCCGTATCTTGTTTTATGGGAGCCTTCACAAGGAACCGTCAAAGAATCGCGATTCCCAAAAGAATCGCGATTCAGGAACCGGAATCACGATTCCGGTTCTGAGGCTAGAACCGGAATCAAAATTCTGGTTCTTTTCTCAGAACCACGATTCCGAACCGGTGTGCACCCTTAGCCTAGCAGGATGAGCGGCAGTCACCTTATCACACATAAGAACTACATCTCACACTACTTGGACAACCAACAATCGTGGTCTGCACCTTCTTTGAAGTGTCTTGGAGGTCCTCCAGCTGGCTTTTCTCTATGAAGGCTACTCTCAGGCATCTTGGCCAATAATCATGCCGCCTTTTGAGCTCAAAGTGCTCACGTCATTACCTGAACCTGACCCATGATCTCCAAAATTTGAAAGTCTATATCTCACTCAAATGGACTCCAAATTGAGTTCCGTAAACTGCGTTGGAACCTGTGAAATATCCTCTATGCCAAATGATTTTTGTCGAGCAACCTTTTTTCGTCACTTTCAGGCACCCTTATCTCCATCACGTTGTAGGTCAGAGCCTAAAAGAAGAGAGCGTCTTAGGGCTCGGCAACGCGATGGTGAGCAGCGTCCCAAAAGCGCCAAATCTTTGAGTGCAGGTAGATGCCATGTTTGAGGTACACATGCGACCCTGAGGTGAGACCTTGGACCCCTGCAGTTGCTTGGTATACCAGACCCAGGCAAATGGCATTTAAACACAAGCAAGATAGTGATTGGCAAGATGACCAAGCCAAACCTCCTAAAATTCTATATGGTCCGGAAGAGGACCATGTGGCAAGAAGTTCCAGCCCCACGTCATGGACGACAATCCCTCAAATGTAAGGGTCTTCGGAAGACCGCACTAAGATCGCATGGCGTAGAGTGCATCCTCCATGGTAGGGTTCTAATACTCAAACGTACCGTTTTGTTGAGGTGTAGTAGGGACAAAGAGCCAGTGAAAGACACCATGCTCAACAAAGTAGGAATCCATATCACCTAAGAATCCTCCACCACGATCCAAGTGAAAAATATCAAGGGTGTGACAAGACTGAAGTCCCAATTACCAACCACAAGTGGTCTGCCAAGACGGCATTAATCTTGCGGCACGGGTTGTGAACCCATTTCATCCTGATGAATTCATCAGTCAGGGTGAGAACATATCAACCTTGATGTGAGAGGAACTGAACCTGGAGGAGACCAAGAAGGTTCGAGTGGACCAAATCTAGCAGACGCAATGCTCGGGAAGTGGAGTCAGGATAAAAAGCAGTGCTACATCTTACTACCCTCGCCACAAAAAAGATAATTGGTCTTGGACAGCTTCTCAAAAGAAGCTCTGTCGAGAGTGGGGACTGGTTTTAAATGAGCTTTGACACAATGTCGGAGCCCACATGGTAGAGGAAGCAAAGCAGCAAGTGCTGGTGCTCAAGGGAGAGAACACCGGTGACAAGCTCACGTGTAGAAGACAGAGAGGGAGAAGAAGTAGTGGGAGTGGAATGAGACACATGTGTCAATGTCATCAATAACAGAGGCACGAAGAACAATGACACATGTGTCTAGAGCAATCCCTTTCGTAGAGTAAGAGGAGTGCTCAACAACAAGACCCATCCCGGTGTATGTACAAATGGAGAGTAGGCAGGGCTCAATAGGGACAAAAGCACATTGGAAATGCAAACTGGGCTGGACAGGTCATCACACCTCACAAATCCAACTCCCTGCACAAGCAATGATTCACCAGGCCCTGTGCGAACGGACCAAACAGAAGTAGCAGGACCAAGAAGGACAAAGTCACTACAACGATAATTCATGTGATGGGTGGCACCAAAGTCAATGATCCAGGTGCCACTTGGCTGACGACCAGTCATCAACACTGAAAAATATGCAAAAAAAAAGTCTGCCTCTGTTGCGCGTGAAGTAGAGGACTCAGGACAACAACGAACTACACAGATCTATAACTTGTCAAGCCAGTCAATGCTATCAGATTCATTCTCATCAGAGCCGATTGAGCTCCCCCAAAAGCATCATCATGGGTAAGAGACATAGTGGGACAAGCTATATGGGAACCACTCTATTGTGACAACACACCCGCACCTTATAGAGTACAAAACGCTGGCAGCTGACGAGGCCCAACAGTTTTGTGATCCCAAGCTTCCATATCGCCTGGTGAAGCAGTTGCGTCTGTTGCAGCCATGGGTGCGGTGCAACTCATCCGTGTGTCACTAAAGGACATCCGCTGCACATACGCCGCCTAGAGGTTGAGCATGATCCAAGTTCAATCAAGGTGTTGCTCGCACTCTATGTAGCAATGAGCGCCCCCACTCTTTTAGCAGTGGACTTAACCTCCACTACCATTGTATATTGGTTTATACTACTGCTGCTGCTTTCCCTTACCCTGTCTCATTACCCCCTTCTTCTCCTGTATGCCCACATCAAGACCTTGAGTCTGGCCGCTTGAGGTAAAGGAGGAGGAGGAGGAAGCGATAGAGGTGGGACTGGTGAACTGGGACAGAGGCATATGAGGGGTTGCAATCATTGCTACAATGAGTGGACTATGCTGATGGGCGGCAGCAGCCTCAGCAGTCGATGTCTCCTGGAGAAAGTAGTAATGATCACAAGGGAGTAGCTTTAGTGATCCCAAAAATTGAAAGAACGTTACATGGTCAATACCCATAAAGAGCTCAACATGGTCCAAGTGCACCCCATCATGATGGCATTGAGATGCAAACCACCACCATTCCCAAGGTTTATGTGAAGGCGCATTGTGCATTTCCAATAGTCTGTGAAAGCCCCGTGGGACTATGGTGCAGAGAGTGCAACTCACGTAGTCGTGTCGCCCTCATAGCATGGGTTTTGAGCAGCAAGCAGTTCATGGCCAGCTCCGGGCCCTAACGCGGGTCTGCTCCAGTCTTGGTCCTACCCTCATCCCAAAAGGGGCGGAAGTTGACCACAGTCTCCCACTGCATGGCCTAGAGCAGACCGCGCATCACTCTCACTGCTCTCAGGACCTGATGAGCATCGTGAGTCTGGTACTGGCTGTGGTAGTAGGGCCAGACGTCCTCAGATTCGGCAAGGAATCAAAGCATTGGTAACCATCATACCAAGGTCGATGTGTCTCAAAGTCTGTCGATTACTGCTCTATGAGGACGGTGACCTCAGACACAAGAGATAGTGTACGAGGTATAAGGAGGCCACCTGTGAGAGAAACGCCACCAAAGGTGAACGCTGCTGAACGACGTAACTAGTTGTGCTGGCAAGAAGATGGCAAGATGAGAGGTTGGAACCCCAGACGTAGCTCACAAATGTGTTCCTCAAGGACATGATTCTTGTTCTCACCTGTGTTGTACTTATCTCCTCCTCATCCCAAGTGTCAACCTATTATGAAAGGTAGTAAGGGCCGTGATGTTGTATAGAGTGTAGACTGCTGAACGAATATAATAGCTATTGCACGTCCTCCTTGTGTCTGCTATGACACCCCTGAACGACCCCTCAATAACTCCACAATCTCCTAGGGTGCATCAATGTGATGCTGGTACTAGCGGCACATCTTACCTTGCGTCGAATGAAGCTCGTTCATTGCAAGTGAGCGCGACCGTAGACTCAAGATGCCCAAAGAGTAGGAAGTGGAGGCCTCTCTTAGCCCCTTGCCCTTGACACAGACCGGCGGCATTGGTGCTGCTTGGCATGGGTCCAACCGTCAATATTGTCAGAATCAATAACTGTTGCCGTTTCTTTAGGAGATGGAACGCTAGGAAAAATTGATGTTTCAGCTAAGAACTTGGATATGTTGGTGCTGATGTCATCACCTACAATAATGATGTCAGCATAAAGGTTGCCCAAATCAAGCAAATATTGGAGTGATTATGTGCCAGTGTATGCTGAATGCAATGATTTTTTTTTTTGGAAAAAAACCTTCAAAAGTTAAGAAACGTCACCCTTTTCTTTTCAACCCATCATTTGGAAAAGAAGAATCTATAGCAGAAAGTGGTGGTTCATCATCTGGATCCTAGAGGACACAAAATTAGGCAGGAGTGGATGCGTTGGATAGGTGATCACAAATTCTTTTTAATGAACCCTTAAACACCATAAAACGTGGTCATACCGGGCAGTTGTGCCCTCTCACATTCGTGCCAGGTGGTATGTCCGACTTGAGTTAAGCTTCCGGAAACCTTTACTGACCCCTCCTCAACATGACATGCCCCAACTGCTGCTCGAGAGGTTGGGGCAACCCTTGGCTGCCCCGTGGTGGTGGCATGGTTATGTAGTTGCGAGGGTATCTTTGCTGCTATAATTTGTTGCGGCGGGTTATACCGGCTTGGTGATTTATCCCACAACCACGGCTTTTGCGATGACTCACACTACTGCTTCCACTTCTGCATCTCTATTGTGTAGGTCAACAAGGGATGCTTACTACTCTGATACCATGGGAAAATACTGGGATGCTTCTTAACCTTGCTATCGCTGATGTGGCAACACCGTCCAGTCAGCTAACGCACTAGTAAGCAAGCAGGTGCATGGAACATCAAGGGTTAGGCATGGGAGATGTGCAAATTCTTGTAAGCTCCAATAGCTTAGTAATGCAGAGAGAAATGACAACTAACAAGTATAAAACAGAAACACCTGCCGTGGGGCATGGTGGGTTGCGCACGCGACAATGTCACTTTGTCTTGAAACTAGCCCAAATCCATTTTTTCTTGCCATATCTGTGCACATAGGCATCCAAATACAACACCGTCCAAACCTAGAGATGCAATATCTTAAGCCAGACTCTACGACTAGTCACAAATTCAGGGTCCGCATCAATGAATAGAAATACAATACAATACATGAAAATCAAGCTCAGAGTTAGTCCACTGAGAAACCTCTAACGGCTCTAGAAAAACTGTAGAGCACCCCAAGAGCACCCGGACGCCGTGGCGGTTGTCCAACACTTGCGAGTGGATGGAGCCACCACTTGATAGAGGTCTGGCACCAGTTGGGCCTGCAGGATGTGCACAAAAACAGACACGGGAAAGTGGTCATAGTAAGCGGTATAAACAGACAAGGACGGCTCACATCACAACATTCCCAACTTCTCGTCGGAGCTTCTTGGAGCAACTACTCACGACACAAACTCGCATGTGCTGGTCAGCTAGAGCACCAAGGATCACACATATGCCTCATTTTCATCCTTGGCATTGTATATATGTAGTCGAATCACTCGACACTTGTCATCAAAAAATGCTTGCTTCTTAACATAACATTTTCATTTGTCCTCAATCCTCAGATTGTCTTTTGTCCTACACCTCATCCCTGGGAACCACCTATGTTCTGCTCATTGGAACACCCCTGATTGATAGCGAAGTTTGGTCGATGATGTGGCATCACCAATTGGGAGGGGGGTTCTGCCAAGAAGAACGTAGATGGTTCATAGGGATGAGGTGCGGGACAAAAGAAGACCCGGGGATTTGGGATAAATGGATAACTTACATTAAGAAGTAAGTGTAGTTTGATGAGAAGTGTCGATAGAGTCAAGAACATATATGCAATACCAAGAATGAGATTGAGGCATGTGTTGGGTCTTTAGTGCTCAAGCCAAGCCATGCGTGCAAGGTCAAACCGTGAGTAACTGCTTCAAGAAGCTCTACCTAGAATTCTAAGGGCTAAGAGAATATTGAGGCACATCTTGGTAGAATTCTAGAACCGTCAGAATTTTCATCGAACAATATCAAATCATTCATATTTTTTGCGTTCTTTTAGGTGTTTGAGGTTGTCAGAAACTTTTGGAACAAAAAACCGGAGGTCAGAGAAGTTTGCCAAAATTCCCTTGGCTGAATGACGTTCAAATCCTCAAGTAGATGTGCGGTGGGCCATGAATGTAATGACAAAAAGACCCAATTGCGGTGTATTGGGACTCGTGTACCTCGGGGACGTAACACTTCCCCCCCTTTTAGCCTCGATGACCCGGCACACTAGAACATGTAGTCTGGTGACAATGAAAGAACCGTTTATTAGATAATAGATGTCAAAGATGTTGTCATAAGACTCCCAACTTTTGTGCGTGGCGTTGTAGCCATGTCACTTGACCAGATCCTTGGTTTTTTTTTCTTTTTGGCATTTATGTCCGGGGAAATCTTCAATCAGGTACTCCGTACCCCCATCCAATTGCACCGGAGTTGAAGGTGCAATGTCTCAGCTAGGGAATTTTGTGCTCGGGTCCCGGTAGTGCCTGAGCCTGGTGCTGTGGCAGATGTTGACCGCGGGGATGTTACTTTGACTTTGTTGTCCTGACGGTGTGGTTGAGAGCTTTTCCTTCACCCCTTCAAAATCTATTTAACCATTTGTGGTGAAGGTGGCGGAGTTGTATGTGAGTTTGGTGGTCGACATTTTTTCCCTTCAATCAGTGACATGGAGCTTGCATAGAGGGTAGAGGAGTTGTTCAAACGTCTGATTGGTCCGCTCGGTTTTTCCATCTGTCTGCACATGGAACGCTGTTGATAGTTGGATCCAACTGCCATAGTGCGTCACCTGTTTGTACCAAAAGGAACTAGAATAGCGACCGTCTCTGTTGCTGATCATCGTACGTGGCACGTCATGTAGCTGCACAATCTGGTTTAGAAACAGCCACGCTCTTCCTTATGTGGTGACAATGGTCATTGTCATGATGAAGTTTAACATTTTGTAATAGCTGTCCACATTGGCGAGGATGTTGTCATTCCCCTTGGGAGTCGCGAGCAGCCTCGTCACAAAATCCATCCTCATGTCGGCCCACGGTTTTGTCGGAGCAGATAGGGGTTAGAGGAGACCTGATGGCCTTGTGCAATGATTTTGTTTTGTCTCTGATAGGTGTTACATGATTTACTGAAGGTCGCCATGTCGTTCTTCCTCTTATCCCACCAGTAGTTCTTCTCTTGCTTCTTGACTATCTTCTCCTTACTGAAGTGTCCACTTGGAGAGGAGTCATGGCATTCTTTCAACAGAATTCTTTGATCCTCATTTGGTGGGACAATGAACTTGCGAGTGAGTCGACATTGCCATTTGGGATCGTCGAACCAAAACTTGGTTTTGTCGTACCCGCAAAACTCCTTATAACCCTTTGCAAACAGCCTTGGGATATATGGGTCTTGTTCGACAAGCAACGTGGTAATCTTGGCCATCATATCTCATTGCCAACTTTGAGCATCCACTGAACTAGTTTTCCCAAGTCAGCATTTCATGTCGCAGTCAAAGTTGCACTCAAGGAGCTCCATGCATCGAGTTTGTCAGCGCCTTGGATTCAACTGAGTTTTAAGATATCACAATGCGTGCTGGTCAGTGCAAATGATGCATTGTCACTATTCCAAGTAGCACCACCATGTTTTGAACGCGTGCACGGTTGCAAGAATTCATTTCTCATTAATTGCATAGCTGATTTCAATCTCACATTGCTTTTGCTACATGTATGCAACCAGTTGTTCTCCACAAAACAATTATTGTAGGAGAATTGCTCCAATGCATCAATCAAACACATTGGTGGCCATGATGTAGTCCTCCGTCACATCTACCAATTGTAAGAATGGCCCCGATGAAAGATTGGTTCTTGAAGAACTGGATGCTTCTTGTTTGTTGTATTCTACTCGGTGGTTTTCCAGGTGAGACCGGAGAGAGGTGCTGACACTTGTGCGTAGTACTTTACGAATCGGCAGTAGTCATTACTGAAGCAAAAAACAACTTGGATGTCCCAAATTTTCCTAGGCCTTAACTAATCAGCAACCACCTACACTTTTTTTTTCAGGTCCATAGTGATCTATCCGCTGCCTTTGATGTGGCCCAAAAACTCAAGTCAATGGCAATGGAAGCAAAACTTTGAGATTTTTCCAAAAACATTTATCTCTTTCTAGAATCTTAATGACTTTTCAGAGATGTGTGTTGTGCTCCTTCAGGGACTGCTGCACAACAAAATTTTTTCAAGATATGCAATAACGGATTTGTCATGGTACACGCAAAAGTTGTTCATTGCCATCATAAATGTTGTAGGACCATTTATGAGTCAACATAATGACTGTGGAATCAAAGCATCCGTATCTGGCACAAAACGTTGTCGTCTTCACATCTTTATCGGATATGCGTATCTGATGATAGCCACTGCATAGATCGATTTTGCTGAAAATTTGAACCCCATGGAGTTGGTAGAAAGGTTCATATGCTCACGGTAAATGTAACTATTACCATCCGTATCACTCTGGTTTTTTTATAGTCCATGTACATCCGCATCTCTCCTGTTCTCCTTTTCATGAGAAGTATAGGTGCGCCAAAGGGTCACGTGGAGAATGTGATTAACCCCTCACCAAGCATCTCATCCAACTTCTTTTGTTTGGTCTGCTACATAGTTTTAGGTCTATCTTATGGTCAACATTTTTTGCAGAGGCAGCTCTTGGGGAAGTTTGTCGGTAAGACCCCCTTTGAATTCCTTGATAAGCTTTGCAAGTTCATCATGTATGTGTGCAAAATTCTTGGGTGAAGAGCCTGTTGTCATTGACTCAGCAACCTCAATTTGTTCCGCCCACATGGACTAGCCTCGCTTGAGCTTCATGCTTTAGGTGCCTCTTGGCCACGTCAAGAGACTTTACACGCATTTTTTGGCTGCCACAACTTCCTTTACAGCTTCAACATCTACCACTTCCTGTACCCACCATTGCGTCATAGGTTGCTTAATCAGAGGTAGATGTCACAAATTGTCGTTAATGTTGACGTAAACCAATCCATTGCTCTAGAAAAACTTACAAATAATGCCAAAATAGGAAATCTCACCATAGGATGATTCTGTAGCCTCTCATTGGGCAAGTCCTCTGGACCCTTATGTCATGCAGATCTTCAAAGTGGTTTGCAAATTCAGAAAAGTTGAAGGCGTACATTGATGGTTTTTTCCTTCAAATACCCTTGGTCTGGTTTGCACACATAGCTTCTGAACTTGCTCTGACTGGCAAAACGGCAACAACATCCTCCATCAAGTAATGCTAGTATTGTTCTGCCACTCCTTGGTTGTTCTCATTCGAGTACCTTTGGTTGATCGTCCTTGTATACTTGTCAACCTTTGTGATCATAGAAACCCGCGTCTACAATAATGCGAGCTGCTTGGATGGCTGATCAGTCAACATAGAATTGTTGGATCAGACACGAGTCTTGTTGTCTCCTCCTATCCTTTGTTGTTTCCCAACTCCTCATTTTTTCTTTTGCAACAGTTTCTCCTTTTTGGCTTATTGTTGCCGCTTTTGGCAGTTGCACAAGATTTCACCCGGCTCCCTGCAAGTCCAAGAGAGCCATTGACCACATTGACGAGTAGATTTAATCCCCATCTGGGATAAGGTTGTGCACACCTGTGACTTCCATCCGTCACAAAACGATTGTGGGTTTGGGGTCGCCAACCATTGGGTTCTCCTTTCCATGCATTGTAGTTGGCGCTGTTGATGCGGTCGGCTATTATGATCATTGGATGCCGAAGGCTGTCTCGATGAAGGACGTTGTGAGGGGGGAGGTCACAATCGGCGATTATTTCACCATAAAACAAATAAATTCTGCCACGCTGGACTGTTGACGTGGATGTTGGGTTCTGTACTACAAGTCATACTTCTCATTCAGCTTCCCCAAGGAAGCAAGTGTATAGCGTGCAAAGTTGCCCCATGTTTTTTGTCGGTTGTGTGAGCCGTTGATCCTGCTCCAATGGTTTCTAGCTAACGTTGAATGGAATTTAGGTGGGGAAAAAAACTCAAAGCTATGCCATGCACATGCAAGGCAAGGACATCAATATTCTTTTTTTGGTCATTGGCTCCAATAACACTGAAGCACACCTCCAAACTTGTCACGAAATCCTGACCGCCGGTCCCTTGGAGTGTGTAGGATCGCACAGTTGAGGGAGTACAGCTTAGATCTAGGATTTACTTAAGAGTTGTAAATTTCTCTCGTTGAGCATTGCTTTGAGCGCAAGAGGATTTCAAAGCTCCTCCATTAGCGCGTTCAGTTTTTGGAGCAGATGGGCATAAAAGCATTCGAGTCTTGGTAACTTGTGGTACAAGTCTTTGTTTGATTCACGCTTGTTGGCCAGTGCCTCCCATCGTTCTAAAAATCAAACCAACGGGCATATGTGGGGTGAGGGATTTTCTAAGCCTAAGGGGTTCATCATTGAATTACCTTAGAGATTGTTGGTGTTTTGCCATTCACCGCAAAACTTACCGCTGCTACAATGTTCCGGTAGAGAATTGTTTTGTTTGCATATTGCTGATCCACTATTTGCAGAGTCTCTGCTGGTTATTACTGCTTGTAGTCAAGTGAGGTTCCTTAGTTCATCTTTGTTGTTGCAAATTCTGTAACCTCTTGAACAGTGGAGATGCATTGAAGACTTGTGGAAGCTTTTCACCAGGTAGTTAATGCGTCTGTCACTCCACCAGTGTCACTGCACTCTAAACCAGGTGTTTCGCCAAGCAAAACATAGGTGATTCGCAAGGATGAGGTTCGGGACAAAAGACAATTCAAGGATTAAAAAAAAATGGATAACCTATATTGAGAAGCAAGTGTACGTTGATGACAAGTATCAAGTGAGTTAAATACATGTAAAAATTCCAAGAATGAGATTGAAGCACATGTTGGATCCTCGGCACTTGAGTTGAGCCTTGCATGCGAGGTCTCACATTGAGTGGCTCCGTCAAAAAGCCGAGAGGGTTTCAGAATATCGAGGTGCATCTTCATTAAATCATAGTACCATTCAGAAGTCAACCGAACAATGTCTAAGCATCAAATTGTTTTTTGAAAATTTTGTCCATCTTTCTTAAAGGTGGTTGAAGTTTTCACCAACTTCTAAAATTGCACATCAGAGGTCGGGGTAGCTAGCCAAAATTCCTTTGGTCGAACGACGTAATCCTAGTAGAAATTCACCCAATTTTGAATTCCACGCGCGATGGGCCATGAATGTAAACAAAAATGCCAGCCTGCGCATTTGAGGGACGCATGTACGTCAAGGACGTAGTAGGTGGGGGGATGATTTTTGGACCTCATTCCGCTTTATCCACTCTTTGGGCCTCCAAATTTTCTCATGGCCGTTTGCAAAGAATGAAAAAGGCAATCACTTCTAGAAAGAAATGAGTAATTGACCCTACTTTCTTGGAGCGCACGACATCATGCACAAAACACCCACTATTGGGAAACAATACAGATTACACCGCTCCACGAGCCATTGTTATGGGTAAGGGGGTATGGCACATATGTTATCTTTTAACTTCAATGTTTTTTTTTAATTCTTATGTATGAATTTGAGGAAGGTCCTGCTTTCCAAGGAAGCAACATGTATTGTACTTTTATACATTAGGTCTTTTTTTGGTGTACAAACAATGGGGGGTTTGGTTTGTTTCCAGTTTCAAAAACTTCTTTTGGTTTTCTTCATACACATGGCCGCCGGTCCTTCATATACATTACCATCACGTAGCTATGCACGACCAAGGTCACTTGATATGCTCTCTGGATTAGCAAACAAGGGAAACAGGGTGGGGTGATTATAGTTAAAAAAATGCATGGTAACGAGCTTGTTGTCCGCACCCAACCAGCCCGTCCACTACTTGTTTGGCTAGTCGTCAGCAGCCAAGGCCGACGAAAAGAATCCACGGGTTGACTTGAATGGTTCTACTCAAAATTCCGTTGATTGTTTTCTTACTACCCTTTCAACGATGAGAGAAGGCAGGTGTCAAGTGAAAGTTGTTTGCTTTCAGGTCGTCTATACATTTGTAGTGCATTCTAGGGTTATAAAACAATAATACATGTTTAATGATATGCATCATTTTCTTTAAACTAGACTTCGTATACATAATCCGACCTTTCTTCATACCTCTATATTTCATAGAAAAGGATGTATTTGTACATGAATTTTCACCCAACTTTATCGATACCCACAAAATACATCAACAACATTGTCCATAACGTCGACATTGGCCATCAATGGCCGACAACGGTGACATCCGCTGAGGTGACAAAGGGGGGAGAGGGGATTCTCTTTGTTTTCAAATACTTCTGCATTGGCATCGATCCTACATGAAAAGCCCAACGGAGCCAAATCAAGATGACTCAATGGTATTTTCTGCTATCGTGCGCCCATCCCCCGCCACCCTCAGTCACACACTTAGGTGGTAAATCCCACCGATTTTTTCTCCCCCTTGCCTAAGATACCACTTGGCTGTTGGCGAGGGGCTGCATTACTTGTGTGATTTTGAGACATTGCTAGTACAACACAGATTGAAAGCAATAGAAAAGACATCCACATGAAGTTATGATGCCGACAAAGACTAGAATGCATCGGTCTCCATTTCTGTCTACGTTATGCAGTGAGGTTATGCAAGACTTCATGTGCAACAAATAACTTATATGATTGAAAATTGTTGTTTCTCTCTCAATCATGCGTTGAGAGAAGTTATAGACTTCGTACATCAGGTTGGAACCAATTTGTCTTCACACGTTTTCAAATACACACATGTTTTTTTCCTTGAATTTCACCTCAATAGCAGAGAAAATGCATTGGTTAATTGATGCGGCATTTATTGATATCATGCACAAAAATACCACATTAAAGGCCAAACCACACAATTGTTTTTGTTTGTGCAATCCTTTTCATTGGTTTAGACAGGCCTTGATGTTTTTTACCGATTGTATGATAGTAAGATTGAATGAATTCGAATACTAATAATTCTCAAAAAATGAAATATATTTCTATAATAGTAGGGACAAAGGGTGTCTCATGAACAATAAATTATCCATTAAAAGACATTCTATTGTGGAAACGGTCCCTAAGCTAGCTCAAAATGGAGTAAAAGTAAAATGCATCTTGTAACATCTATTAAAGGATATATAGATAGTTTGTTGTTCACAAAATGAAGTGTGGGGAGTCCCACGTACCTTGTAGCATGAGAGGGTTGCCACGGTTTGTTTTGTATACAACCATTATGCGCATAATGATGTAAAGCCAAAGGCACCCCCTCCCTCGTCGGTAACATCGACCGACAGTACTGATTTGGATCATTGACAGCCAATTTTGAGAACTCTTGTAGGAATAGACAAAGGATTGCTTCAAATGTAATCATGCCCTTCAATTTTGATGTAATCGAAACAAAAGATGCATCTTGTGCATACATGTGAACAACACAAAGAGATAGAGAGAAAGGGAGAAGGAGAGATAGAAAGAGAAAGAGAAAGGGAAATATGAGTTGCTAGAGGGAGATACAAAGAGGCAAAAACTGACATTGAGAGAAAGTATTGGAGATAGAGAGTTTTATCTTATGCATATATGTTTTCTGGAATACTTCACTTTTGCTCACATTTTGGGTGTCGGCCTTCCCAACTACCCACTCTCCTCATGGATACTACCCATTCCCCACTGGTCACAAATTACCACCTTGTCCAAAAAAATCACATGCCAACTAACCGTGAGCGCAGCGCCCACTTCTGAAAAATCATGAACAGAATCCTATTGTTCACAAGCATGTTTTTCAAAAAGTGGGTATCATAGCAATAATGTTTCAGGATTCCATAGATAAATTGATTTTCTTGGTGACCTTACTAATTGTGTGGGATGTGATAGCAAATACAATAGAACAACTCAAACGGTTTGATTGTTTTACAATATATTAAAGCGTATGCTTACCTTCCAAGACTGATTATGGCTGATGGCTTATTGACAAGTTTTTAATCCGATGTCTTCTCTGTAACGTGGCAGTTCCGCATTGTCAAGCATGTTCTCGCAGGCAATGGTGTATGGAAATGGTTGAGTGGTGCTTCCACAGTCCGTTTTGAAAAACATGTAATGTGGTGTGCATTACACACCGTACAAAGTTGCTCGTGAAAGATATTGAGTAGCAGGGGCAGGCGTGTCACGGGGGGATAGTGGTGGTTGTTTCCTCTTGCCGACACCATGCTCCCAATTCATTGGCTAGTCTTCATTGGACTTAGTTGGCGACCACTAGCCAAAGCTAGTTTTTCCTTTGGGGTGTCGATCGCACGAGGATCGGTTTACAAATGAACAATTTGTTTTTCGCACTTTCTTCACCTTAAGATTTCTATGGTGAGAGAAAAGAAATTATAAATTATCTTTATTGTTTGGTTTGAAGGAGGTCCATCAGCAATTTGTAGATGGTAGGTTCCCAAAAATAAATCTGGCTGAGAAAGAATGAGCACCAAAACAATCATTTGGTCATTTTTGTTCTACGCCAAAGTTGGTCGACGATCTGCCCAATTACTACCAAAACATTTCATTAAAACATTTATAGTGTTTTGATGTCGACTATTCATAAAAGAACACCCAGAGAGAAAGCAGTTCCTTGGAGTCAATTTACACAAACATGTCTCATGTTTTCTTCAAAATGCACTAGTTTCTCTTGACCAATTGCTCTTGGTTTTGGATGTTTCTTAATGTAAAAAATCTTCTTCGTCTTGCACAATTCTCAATGTCAAACATTCATTTGATGTAGAGCAGTGTTAGCGGTCTACATAATGTTCATTATGTGAAACAGAATCTTGTGATAGCAAATCTCCAACCATCTTCAAATGTTTTCAATGTCGTACAATTGAAGGATAAGCATTCTTGTTGAAATCAAATGATCAAGGCATGATGACCATGTTTAAAACCTAGAAAAATGTAGCGTTTACTCAAAGTGTTGTTGTGTCTAGGTTTCGTTTTTGGAAAATTCGTGGTTTTTGGGAATGGAAGACTTGGTTGACCCAACTGTAGGTGTAGTGAGTATCAGAGACATTTCCTAAAATGTGGGAACTAGACAAAAGATGTTTCATTAGTGGAGTTTGTGAATACCTATTCAAACTTCGGGGGAAAGAAAGGACTCCCCTCCCATAAAGTGGCCATTCTATGTTATTTCCATGGGGAGAAACTGAATTGTTGAATACATTCCAAACAAAGGGCAAACTATGTAGAACATTTTCAAAAGGTGAGAAAAAGGGAATTTACACCTGTTTTCTTTCCAACTCTTGGCCCATACTTCCTTATGAATGGGAAAAATGTGAGAATACGGAACCTCATTCAAGTCTCTTTGCTAGGTTGAGGTTTCTGTTGATCTTGACGTCTTCCTCGATAGAGCATCTTAGTGGGTGTGCGAAGCCTTAAAGTTTTCTTAGTATATGTATTGTTTCGTGGTGGAAATCTACAGTATCAATGATTTATAGTGTCCCTCCGTCGTACTTCTTTGCTTTCCTTGGATGTTACTATCATCTTTTGATGAAAGTGGCCATCGCATTAGTTGGATTTGCACAATTACAGTATTCTGTAGAATAGTTGTAAAACTAATGTGGTATAGGTGCAAATACAACATTTCCGTGATATGTGGCAGGTAGCTAGTTTTCAAGGGTACCATGTTTCTTTGCAATCCTAGAGGCGGGTCATTATGGTGTGCCGGCTTTGACAAGGGGATAGGTTTGCTTGCTCGCTTTTCGGGGGTGCCAATTTGGCATGCTCTATTTAGGTGGGCGCCATTTTTAGTGTAACTTTGAAAAGGGCGCTACTTTTACATTTTTCTTTGACTTCTTTGTAATGCTTTGGATGAATCATTGTCGCATTTGAATTTTGATAAACATGAAACTCATTTATTTATCTCGTTTTGATGCTTAGATGAATTGTAATGAAAAGCACTCACACCTTTGCAATATTCTTTCATATGCTCTTCATCCATGCCAAGTTTTACGCTTTTGTTGTCATGATTGAATTTTATCAATGGGCAAGTGGGACGTTGGGTTGGAATTCGGCTCGATTCTAGATTTGCACTGATGCGCATTCCCCTCCGGCTAGCGATGGTGGCTTGGAGGGGGATGTACATCATTTCAAGCGTTAGCATGACACATGAAATTCAATGGACGAAAAAGGAAAAACATGTAGATCTCCAACCAAAATTGTAATTGGAAACCTTACTCATCACTTTAGTATTTCAATTATGGAATGTGTAGTGCGCTTTGGGATTGGGGGCTTTCGTTTAGAGATAACAGTGAAAGGATGCATCCTCTGAGGTGCCAAAATGAAAGATGGTGTAAATGACCGCGAAAAAAGGTTTCAACATGTCGCACATCCCTCACATATTCATAACCTTTTGCAACATGTGAGCTCTTGTTAGTGTCCACATCAATTCGCAGTCTTGGGTTTTTGCCCGTTTGTCATCAATAAACACCGAATTCATCGACAGAGGAACGAGGCATATGAGCACGGTCTCACCACCTAAGGTGGATGTTGAAATGTTTAGCTCGTTAAAAGGCCGTTAGCCCCCCGATGGCTCTTCGGCTTGGTATTTCGTGAACAATTGGGACCGCCTGTTCTTACTCGCACAGCCGAGCATCCCACCGAAGGCCACCTTGCTCTGGGGCTAGGTGGCATCCAGTGGGATTTTTGGGGAGTCAATGCATGTTGGTGGCAAAATGGTTAAAGCCTATTGAAGTCTATGGTATAGCTAGCAAGAACAACGTTTGGAACCTTCTAAGACTGCATTCATGGTTGGGTGAGGTTGGGGGTGAGGAAATGGTGCCTGCAAGGTTTATTGTAGAGATTTGCTTTCAAGAGTCCCTTTTTTTGTGGATACCTTGGTAGAAAGAAATATGGTGGGGCTATGGATGAGTGATGGATTTAATTATTTCTAGTTCAATGGAAAATATAAATTATGTCCATTATCTTTTGGAAGAAAAATCTTATAAGAATGATATATAACCAAAATTTTTAACGCATAGAAAGTGTTCATGTAAACATCTCATAGACTCATCATGGGCCATGCCCCAAAATTGCAGAGCTTTAATTCATCGATTTTCTTGTTTTTTAGCAGCTAGACAAACTTCGGTAGTTGATGTACCTACTTTAAAAGATGAATCGGTCGATAACCACTTTCAGTCAATTCAATGCACTTTTGCACTGTTGACTGGTTTTGGACCGTTGACCTACCAACCTTCATCGATTTTGACTTTGAAATTACAAGTTGAGCCACCTGTCATCGCCATGCCATGGGGACGGAGCTGGTGGTCGACATGCAAACATGCTATCATCCAACCAGAACATTTTTTTGTTATCGCTGCATTCATTGAGAGTGTAGGAGTTGCACTTGCCTTTTGTGGTCTCATTTATGGATTGTTGCCCTACTTGTGTTGTTGCCCTATTTCTACCTTATTGGCTAGCTCAAAATTCTCAAATTAAGCATGCAGGACAATGAAGCGTGTAGAAATTCTTCAACTATCCATTGCTAACCTCAAACGTCACAAAAATCTCACGTTGCCTGTCACACAAACTGCTTGCACAGTTCTCGCAATGCCGCCACGTTGGATATTCCGGCTTAGGACCGAGCAAGAACATGGATGAGTGATGAAGGTAGTGATTATGGGGCGTGGCCCTAGACTACTATGGCAGTTCACTAGGAGCGTTGTTTGGTGGCAACTCTTGTGATTTTTGTAACGTTGCAAGTTATAGCGTCATTGCTCACAAAACTTGAAAGGCAGGATGCGCCACAACGAAAGGTTGGCAAGAGCTCGTGTATGCTAGCGGTTGTAATTGACTGCGCCAATTCCATTTTCTACAATCAGTTTAAGAATAAATTCCTTACCGCCAATTTCTTCATCTAGTTTAGCTTATATGTTGTCACTCCGAATGTCTAAGTAACTTCTTATACGCGGAAGAGGAGAGAATCGGACGAAATGCTTGAGATTAGGATTTCAAGTTGAAAACCTACCCAAAAACTAGTATCCAACACCAATGGAGGACATCGACAAGATTTGTCTAGTTTGAAACATTTAGAATTCTTGACAAGTTCAGATGCCTCGATAAGTTCCTATTTGTTTGAGCGCCGTTGCGCGGACACTTTCGTCGGCGCGACATGGAGTGACGGCAATGGATCTCGACAGCCACCTAAAAAACCAGGTCGGACGTGTGTCGATTTCGGAGGTCGACAAGCGCGAAAATGACGGAGACAGATCATTGGTCCCGCTGATTCGAGCCGAGTCCCTCGTGCTCGCAGAATCGCTAGAGAATGAGTTTTCCACCGCAAAATCGATTAAACTCCATGATCAAAATCGACGTCAAAGCATCAGTTCACTCTCATAGTCTGACCGCAGTGGCCTTCCATCGCACAACGCAAAGCCGTAAGATGTATTTTCAGCGTTCGCGCCCTTTTTATAAGCGATCACCTCATGTGGTCAGACCGTGCTTTGGCGAAGAACCGACTTCTTTGATATTGATTTTGATTCTGCGGTTTGAGGCATGTCCCGCTCGATTTGTGATTTCTGGTCGATTTTTGGAAGCCCGGGTACGGGCTAGAAAGCGCGGGATCGAAGTCCCTCCTCCACAATATTCGCAGGTTTATGTCTTCCGAACATCATGGCGATGCATCCCAATTTCACGGACAGATATCAATGGCCGGCCAACTTGCAGGCGTGCCGCGATCCGGGTAGTCGATAACTGCCACACTCATTGATGCGCGATTTGATAGGTGCCATGTCTGATGTAGCGGAATTGCTTGAAATGCCAAATGTTTGAACTCGATATGTTTGTAGGGGGCGTACCTTAGATTCAGTGTCATTCCAGCTGAAACAGGCTTTCATACGGATGTTTATGGTTAATGTCATCATCACGGCAACTTCTTCTGATTCTAGCTATTTACACAAATAGGACGTTTCCCAGACGCTTGGAAACATGCCATGTAGACGCAGTTGAGCTTGGAATCATGAAGAATCGGCGGGATAGCTTTGATTCGCCGTTTGATTCTGGGAAACCAAAAAGGCGCAATCGCAAGCAGTAGCGAGAGCTCGCCAATCGTTCCGCCGCGCCGCCTCCCGCGTCCGGCAACAGAATCAAAATCAATATCATAGATGTCGGTTCTGCGGCTCTGTCTTCGGCGGGAACTGTTGCTGGTACCGTCTGGAGGTGCTTGGAGAGGAGGGGCTGAAGGGATAGGCCTTTGTGGGAGGGGACAGGGGTAGTCTTCGAGGACGATGACGCTGCTCCACGCTCTGTACGAATGCACGGTGGTGTTGGGCTCTCTAGCCGCTCTCTTTGGCACGGGTCGCTGGTTCCTGACGTCCCGGGTCTACCGAGACTACAGCGATGGCAGCGGCGGCGGCGGCGGCGGCAGCAGCAAGAGATTTGTGGCGGCGGTCGAGATCCTCTTCTGCGTCGTCTTCGCCCTTTCTTGCAACTTGCTGCAGCTCGTGCTGTTCGAAATAGTGCCCCTACTCGGACGAAGGTGGGTTCTTATGGCGAGGAGCTCGGACGTGCGCAACCACGGATGAGAAGCAGGCAGTAGTGGCCCTCTTCTCCTCAAGAAACAAAGATGAGAAGCAGACGGAATTGTTTCAATCACGCATGTTCTCGGGGCATACTACACACACTACAGACTCTACACGTACTACACACTCTGCACGCAGATGGCAACTCACATGGCAGGTTGTGGCATGCCCACTTTTCCAACTAGGGTGGGCAAAAAAATTGTATCAACCCAATGTAAACATCGATGTCGACCCTCAATATCGATATTGATATTGATATCCATATCAAGCGTCAATACAATATCAATATTGACTTTGGACCCCTCACGTGTCAGTAAAAACTTTTCTTCTTTATGTTCTAACCATGTGACACATTTTTTGGACACGGGAAAGGTCAACCTGGACAATTTGGATGCAAGGAATCGTTTGGTCAAGTCAAAATGAACTTTGAAGCACTTTCAGGCCATAGTTGGAGGGATTGGAGGTGGATGTGATATTGACAATATCTCAATACCTGCTAGACATTGACCACTATTGAGTGATATGGAGGCTAAGTTATAGCCACCCTATTTCCTACAAATAAAAAAAAATCAATGTCGCAATCTTGAGATGTTGAAACATTGACATTAGAATATTGAATATCGCAATATTCCCACCCTATTTCCAAGTGCTGTTGTTTTTTTCCCGTCCTCCCCATCCTGCCGTCGTTGTCGTCTTCGTCGCTGTTGCTGTCATTGTCGTCCTCGTTGTCGTTTGTTGTTGCCGTCGTTGCCATCGTTATCGTCGTCGTCATCGTCGCCGTTGTTGCTGTCCTCGTCGTCGTCGTCATCATTGTCGTCCTCCTTGTCGTTGTCGTCGTCGTCATCGTCGTCGTCGTTGTTGTCGTAGTCCTCGTCGTCGTCGTCGTCCTCCTCGCAGTGTCGTCGTCGTCCTCGCATCGACTTCCTCGCCTCGTCGTCGTCGTCGCCGCTGTTGATGTTGTGGTTGTTGTTGTTGTTGTTGTTGTTGTTGTTGTTGTTGTTGTTGTTGTTGTTGTTGTTGTTGTTGTTGTTGTTGTTGTTGTTGTTGTTGTTGTTGTTGTTGTTGTTTTTGTTGTTGTTGTTGTTGTTGTTGTTGTTGTTGTTGTTGCTGTTGCTGTTGCTGTTGCTGTTGCTGTTGCTGTTGCTGTTGCTGTTGTTGTTGTTGTTGTTGTTGTTGTTGTTGTTGTTGTTGTTGTTGTTGTTGTTGTTGTTGTTGTTGTTGTTGTTGTTGTTGTTGTGCAGTCGGCTACAGTCGTGGCATACAGTGCGACAGCTATTGGTGTAGCAGGCGCAGGCATAGGAGGGAGAGGCGGGGCAGGGGCGAGTCAGAGGGTGGTCTGGAGCGAGGTTTGTGGAGTTGCGAGAGCGCGCTCTAAGGGGGATGTTAGAGGCAGTGAGGGGGAAGGTGCCGGAATGGAAGAGTGCGAGATTGGGAGTCTGAAGAGGTTGTTCCAGGACCTCTGACACCCGGTACGAGGAGCTGTTGGCGATGTTGCGCCACGATGTGGCAGCGGACCTTTGGGCGGGGGAGGGACGACCGCAGCTGCAGCGACTGGCAGCTAGGGATGTTAAACGGTTCAGGTTCGGGGCTCCGAACCAGCTTGGCAAACCTGAACCTATTGCGAACAGGTTGGTTCAGGTTCGGCCGAAACGGTTCAGAGAACCGGCCGAACCTGAACCGACGGTTCAAGGTTCGGTTCGGCCTCCTCTTCCTGATTCCGGTTCGGTTCGAACCGGTTCAGGTCAACAGGTTCAGGTTGGTTCAGGTTCGGTTGAACCTGAACTGGTTACTTTTTTGAAAAATAATGGCGGTGATCGTTGCACATCCTCCATGTCTGCATGTTTCTTTTAGGTTGAACATATTCTGGTTGCTCTTTATTCACCCTCAGGTACAGTAAGTGAGAGAGTGAGTGACTGACTGACTCACTCAATCACTCACTAACTCACTCACTCACTCACTCCCTCACTTTTCCTTCTTTTCCCTCATATTTTTGTACTTTTTCATGGTGTTTTGGCCAGTGAAGGCAAAAGGCGCGCCTTCATTATGATGAAGGCGTTTAAGGCGTGAAGGCAGTAAGGCACGCCTTAAGGCAGCGCCTTATAGCCCAAACAGAGGGTGACCACCTCAGAAAAAAATTGAAAAAAAATAGGTGTGTCCAGCGTGACGAGCTGAACATGGTGGAGGCATTGTCGAAGGGTGGATTTTTTTTTTTACTGCAATTGCTGTGAAAAAGAAAAACAGGTGTGCATTACACATAGAAACCACCAGATTTATGTGGTTGTGCGGCATTCCTGCTTGCATTTTGTGCATCATATCATGATTTTTCGTTGGTTGAAGAATGTGCCGTTCATTGTTTTGACCACAGATATGAATTCCTTGCCCAAGACCGAACACATACATTTTTGTCCAGGTTTTTCTGACCACTTTTTTTTCTCCTTCAATACCCAAGGCGCGCCTTAATTATTTCTAAGGTGGTAAAGGCGTGGAAGGCGCGCCTTAAGGCGTTTGCCTTAAGGCGCGCGCCCTGCCAACACTGGTTTTGGCAAACAATGTAAGAGGCATAAGCTGGGAGGGCTTACCTTACCTTTGGCTACTGCCCCCGAACCGTTTCGAATCGGAATGCAGAACCGGTTCGAATTGGTTCGGGGGACCTTGATTCCGGTTCAGGTTCAGTTCGAACCGGTTTCAACTGGTTCGGTTCTCTGAACCGGTTCAGGTTGCAACCGGTTCAGCCGGTTCGGTTCGGTTCGGTTCGGTTCGGTTCAGGTTCGAACCGATTTAACATCCCTACTGGCAGCAGTGCAGGGGGATCACAGCGGGGACTCACTCCTCGCCCATCCCCGGTCTGTGACCAGTAGGCTGTACATGTCGATAGCGGACTGAGGGGTGGCCTGTCGATTCGGGCTGGGGCTACCAATCGCACACCTACGCCACACGCCCCGGTGCTCTTGCTGGGACCTTGCGGCGATACATCCACGTGCACCCCAGCACGCAGTTTGCTGCGCACTGGGAGGGGCACCTTGCGCAGCCCAATACGTGGTGGTGCGGGAGCTGGCGGCAGTCAAGGCAAAAGATGCGCCTTCATTTTTATGAAGGCGTTTAAGGCATGAAGGCAGTAAGGTGCGCCTTAGGGCGGCGCCTTATAGCCCGAACTAGGGTTGGTTTATCTAGATATTGATATCTAGATAACGATAATTTTACGATATTTGCGATAGCGATAACGATAACGATATTTTTTTCCGCGATAAACGATATCAATATCTTTATCTCAACTTTATCGTCGCGATGTTATCTCTTTGGTGCAGCGATTTTATCTCTGTGCTAGGGCGATTTTATATTAACTAGGAAAACGATGTTATCTCATTTTTCGTCACCATTTTTGTAGACAATCATCAAGACACTTTATTGGGCTTACTAAAACATTACACCATCTAAAGAGAAAGGTACACATTGCATTGGGAAATGAAGATGGAGATGCGATACACAGGTGGAGAGGAGAAAGAGGGGTGAGGAGGGAGAGGGAGAGTGTTCAGAGAGGGGGAGGGGGCGGCGCAAATTTCTTTTTGTCTCACTTTGAATCACAAACGAACATGCCGACCATTCACTTCTCGCCAAAAGTGTTGTACCAAGAGTGCAAGCACATCAAGGCACGTAGGGTAGGATCACTCAGACGATGCCGCTGCTGTCCAATTATGCGGCGACCAAGACTGAAGACACGCTCCACCGATGCACTGCTGGCGGGGATGGTGTACATCTCTTGGGCACACTGACGCATGCCCATGAGGTCGCTGCGAGTGCTCCAATAGTGGTGTATAGGGCCCCTGCGCTCTTCCCTCCCCTGGAACCTCTCAGGCTCGTTTGCCCCCCCCCCCC
>SZWC01002346.1:1809-11809 GCA_023375785.1 Penium margaritaceum | reverse complement strand
AGAGTTCAACTTGAACTCGGGGCGCACTTTAAGGCAAAGGGCGAGGCGAGTTTGGCGAGTTTGAGGCGAACTCGCCTCTGAACTCTTAAACTCTGACTCGGGTGGGGTGGGGGGGGAGAGGTGGGCGAGTTAGAGTCGGAATTCAAGACTCTGAACTCGGAGCGCTCCGTGCGGTGCGAGTCAGAGTTCGTACTATACAAACTCGGATTCTAACTCGACTCGACTCGACTCGTGGCCTAGGTCCCCAACTCTAACTCTGACTTGTACCCTCCGAGTTGAGCTCTTACTCGGGCGCTCCGAGTTAGAGTTGAACTCGGAGGGGCGAGTTAGAGTCGAGTATGCTCAACTGAACTCTACCCGGGTATGACATTAACAACCTTAGCTTCTGCCACTGGTGTTGCTGCTGGTGATGGTGGTGGTTAGGGTTGGTAGTTCAATTACGGTTCGGTTTAATTGAATTGAATATTGAGCAGATTGACCTTTTCAATTATTTTCAATTGATTGAAATTGCTCAGTCCGGTTAAAAACCAAACCGTTTTTTTGGTGTGGTGGGCGAAACTGAAATTGCATTGAGGATTGAAGGCTCGTGTCGGTTTGGATTGGTTGTGCACCGGTTACCAGTAATCCATGTATGTGCATCCTTTTCTTGGTTTTTTTTGGGGATTGTTAGAAGCTTTTCAATTCACACAGCACACAACTCTACGTGAGGGGGTACTCCTCCCTTCACAGCACACCACTCTACGTGAGGGAGGACTCTTCCCACGACAGCACACAAAGCTAAGTGAGGGGGGACTCCTCCCATCACAGCACACAAAGCTAAGTGAGGGGGGACTCCTCCCATCACAGCACACACTCTACGTGAGGGGGGACTCCTCCCATCACAGCACACAAAGCTACTCCTCAGAGGCCTCAGCAGCAGTAGTGGAGTCCGCAGTGGTGCCAGTCTGACTTGGAGGGTGCCTGTGCCAGAGTCTCCGGTGCCGCCTCCAAAGCCGCCATGGAAACAGGAAGTGTGGTCTCAGCTGGCTCACGAGTCGCGCTGTACCTCGGCTTGAACTTGAGCTCCTGCAGCTTTGCGCGCCATCCCCGCAGGCACACCAAGGAGGTCATGGTGTCCTCAGCCAATGCGTGGCGGCGCTTAGACATGACGTGCCCTGCCGCTGAGAAAACACGCTCTGATGACGCGGAGCTGGCGGGGATGCAAAGGTAGTCCCGTGCCGCCATGGCAAGGGCAGGGTAGCGGTCTTCCACGCGGCGCCAAACTGCCACGGGGTCGTCGAACATGCCGATGCTGGGCTCGTTCTCCCATGCGTCCAGCTCGTCCCCCTCCACGCGGCGAGTGGTCTGCGTGTGGCGCTCGAGTGCCGCGCGGAGCGAGCCGCGGCCGGTGCTGCCTGCAGCTGCAGTGGACGTTGGTGCAGTTGCGGTAGAGCGCTGGCCGACGCGGTCAAGGTATGGGCGTAGCAGCACGCGGACCCGCTGCTTCACAGTCTCCACACGCACCGCGCGCCCGGTGATGTGTCGTGGCGTAGTAGCGGAAGTTGAAGCGCGGGTCGAGCACCGTGGCGACGGTGCACGCTTCGGAAGTCTGTGCGTAGTAGGACTGCATCTTCTCACGCGCCACAAGCATCGCACAGCCAAGCGGGGCATCCACAAAAGCACTGCACGCATCCATCAATTGATTGTACCAAGGCGTGCTGCAGCTGAGGGTGGCGTAGGTGTCACCCTCCGCCCAGCGCTGCACCTCGGTAAATCCCTCCAAGGCCTGCACAACGAGGTCCATGGTGTCCCAGTCCACGCCGCTCAGCCGCCACCTCCCTCCCTCATCACGCGCCGCGCCTGCATGGTCCTCAATGAACCTCACCCCAACTGCCTTGTCTTTCACAAGTGAGTGCAGCATGCTGTACGTGCTGCCCCACCTCGTGGGGCAGTCGTTCATGAGGCCGAGGGTCGTGGAGCCTTTCAGCTCCCTCCAGCGCTTCCGGCGGTCGCGCGAGCCGCGGACATAAACAGGCAGCGCACGCCCCTTTTCCACCACTGCACTCACCTCTGGGTCGGCCAGAAACGTCTGCACGCCGAGTGTTACGCAGTGGCAAAAACAGTTAAACCACATCAGGTTGTTGAAGTCGTTGGGCTTCAGCTGAGCAAGTCGGCGCATTGCTGCCTTGTTGGCAGACGCGTTGTCGAGTGTTATGCCGGCGACCTTGCCACCCAAGCCCCAGTCATTCCAGATGCAGCCAATGAGCGTGTCGCAGATGGCCTCAGCAGAGCATGCGCCAGGCACATGCTTCAGGTCTAGCAGCATGCTGTTGAGCTTCCACCGCTCATCGAACCAGTGGGCGGTGAGGGACATGAAGTGCTCCAGGTTCGGGGCCGTCCACCCGTCGGTGGTGAAGGCGATCTTGCTCCGGACGAGGGCGAGGTGGGCCTTGATCACCTCCTTGGCCTGGCGGTAGGTGTTGTCCATGTCATTGCTCACGCAATGGCGCTCTGGCGCGCGGAGGTCTGGGCGCATGCCGGTGAGCATCTTCCTCATCTCCGGTATGTCAATGACGCGGTAAGAAACCCCCGCGCAGAACAGGTCAACGACGTCGCGCCGCAAGTGCACGTTGGTGTACCTGTGGTTGACATGGAGCATTTGTTAGTACAACGTCGACATGAAAAACTGGACCCATGGCAGGTTCATTCACTGCTGATTTGACCGCAAGCCATGGCAGGTTCATTCACTGCTGACGTGACCTTGCACCCATGCCAGGTTCATTCACTGCTGATGTGACATTGCACCCATGGCAGGTTCATTCACTGCTGATTAGACGGCAAACGAGGGGCTGCTGAAAGTAAATGCTCACTGTGTGTAGCCGGTGTTGAGGACGCGGCGGATGTTGGCGGTCTGGACTTGGTTCGCGAGGCGGCCACCAGGAAACAGCTCCGCGTACTTCTCCGGATGCTTGTTCGCGAGGTGCGTTGCCATGGTGGAGGTGCCGCCATTGCTGACCTTGTACTCCTTCGTGCACAAGGTGCACTTGCGGTGGCCCGGGGACCCAGCCACGAAGACCTTGTGGATCGGGCTGCGGCCGTTGCACTGCCCAAATTGAGAGTCATCTTCAGCTGCTGCAGTTGGCGTACCAGGCTCTGGCGGGGCGGTGGCAGCGGCAGGAGCAGGCGTAGGATTCGGCGCGGTCACTGTTGTCAGCACGGACAGCGGCCCATTAGTTGGTGTTGTAGGCGTCGGGGTCGGTGATGCCACGGCAGTTCCAGCCACTTCGACCGTGGGTGCACGCGTGTCGGGTATCGACGCGACCAACGGGACAGGGTTCGTCGCTGGCGGCGAACAGGATGAAGTGCAAGCGCGCAAAGGTTTGAAAGCAGAGGGCAGAACGGAAGGGACGAGGACCTTTCCCTTGGTGGGGGCGAGCGTGCGCTTCTTGCCCTTGCGCCGCACGCTGTAGTCGTCGTCTTCACCGTCAGAGACTACGACGTCCAGGTTGTCGTCATCCTCAGCGTCTTGGTTCATCTGGTCGACCATGTCGTCGGGCTGAGCCTCCCAGCTCTCGTCGTCCTCGTCGTCCACGCCGCCATGTCTTCCACACTCGCGGGAGGAGGCGGCGAGGTCACGAAGGCGCTGTGCCGCGGTAATCGCTGCACGGCGGTGCATGCTGGAGGACCCAGGACTGGTGAGGACGGCGTGAAGGTCTCCGAGTGACTCGTTGCTAGTGGGGCGAGAAGGGTCCATGGCGACTCGGTGGAGTGAAGGGCTACTCTGGGTGGGAATGAAGTGAAGAGTACGAGGCCTCGGCGCACACAGAAGTACCGGAGGAGCACTCGAGAATGAAGCGGGGTCGAAGCGCGCATGCGAGGGCGATTTGGCTCGCGACCCGAGGCCATTTGGGTCTTCAAATGAAAGCGCCCTGCTGCTGAAAGTTTGGGCTGGAAACACTGGAAAGGGGTGAAACAGTTTTTGCCGGAAGCGAACTGCCTGTTTGCTAACGTATCGACACTGGTTTCAAATGTTACATTCCAAATAACTTGCTCGTGAAAACAAATATCCTCATCGACGGTGGATGCAAGTTCAGCGCACCGCCAACGTCGACGTACGGGGCATGGAGGTCCCGATTTTTTAACGCTCGAACAAACGAGCGGAGGAAAAAGCATTGGGGCGACACCCGCGGACGGCGCTCTGGATGGGAACAACAATGTGAAAACTCGGGGATGGGTTTGTGACCAAACCCACGACGTAAACATGCATGAGAAAAAAACAGAGTCAAAGGGTGCCATACCCTGCAGNCCGGATCGCCGGTTAAGTTGAGTGCTTCGGTTCGTCCATTTCGGTCCAACCGTCAATTTCCTCAATTACCGGTCCAATTCAATTTTTTGACCCGAACTGAATAATTTGTGCTGCTGCTGTTGTTGGTGCTGGTGCTGGTGCTGATGGTGCTTGTGTTGGTGCTGCTGGTGGTGCTGCTCTCGCTGCTGCTGCTGCTGCTCCTGCTGCTGCTGCTCTTGCTGCTGTTGCTGCTCCTGCTGCTGCTGCTGCTGCTGCTGCTGCTGCTGCTGTTGCTGCTGTTGCTGTTGCAGTGCAAGGCTTTGGAACTGGCGAATCGACCTGTTTGTTCTGCTTGGTCTTCTCATTTTCGTTCTGCCATACTACCACTGCTTTCTGCTGCTGTGCAACAATGGTGAGCATGTGTGGATGTGGGTTTCCATCCTCCATGTGTGCAGAACTTGGCCGTCAGCAGCAGCATAGGCAGCCCATTTGTGTCTCCTCCTCCCTCCCCACCTAGATCTGCCATGTTCTTGGTCTTTTTCCTCCTAGGGTACTTCTGAGTCTTGCTGGTTACTGCCAAAATCGATGAAGTTTACATCATGTCTTTAGTTCACTCTCTGTTGCCCTGCCCTTCTGCGGCAATGTCTAGTTTTTGCAAGGAGATCGTATGCACCATTGTTGCACTCAGCGCGCATGCATGCTTACATGCAGACGGATGTACATGGCACAGCGTGGAAGCATGCATGCATGCATACATGCGCATGGAGTTGACGCTATCTCGTGTCACCCATACTATGGGAGTCCCATTCCACGCATGCACGCACGCACACTTTGCAATGGAAGACACAAGAAGATCTGTCAGCCTCGTTAGAGCATCGGTCGTTGTCTTGTCACCATGCCATGATGGATGCAGGCATGCAGCGCGACAGGGCGGCGTTGGGTGCGGTGGTGTTCCTTGGCGGATTTCTGTATGTGTTCTGGAGAATGGGCATCCACTTCCCCATGCCCTCGCCCGACAAAGGTACGGTAAGCCGTCTGACAAAGGTACAGTAAGCCGTCTGACAAAGGTACGGTAAGCCGTCTGACAAAGGTACGGTAAGCCGTCTGACAAAGGTACGGTAAGCCGTCTGACAAAGGTACGGTAAGCCGTCTGACAAAGGTACGGTAAGCTGTCTGACAAAGGTACGGTAAGCCGTCTGACAAAGGTACGGTAAGCCGTCTGACAAAGGTACGGTAAGCCGTCTGACAAAGGTACGGTAAGCCGTCTGACAAAGGTACGGTAAGCCGTCTGACAAAGGTACGGTAAGCCGTTTGACAAAGGTACGGTAAGCCGTCTGACAAAGGTACGGTAAGCCGTCCGACAAAGGGCTCCTTGCTTGCCGCCGCCATGCTGCTGCTACCATCTGTTCAACAGGATGTATGAATGGACCCCTCAGCACCGATTCGAGGCACTCTTTACCTTTTGGCAGGCGCCCCATGGCATGATAGCATCATGGCATGGCCCATGCCAATGTCATGATGGTGATGCCAGCCATTGGCATCATTGAGGGTCTCTTCTAGCCCCCCACCCTCCCCTCCCCCCCTCCCAATGCGATCTTGCTTCGGGGTGCTGAGGCTGTGCGGAGGAGAGCACTTGCAGCATTGGGACGCAAATGGAGCCATACTCTTGCACGGTGCCCTTGAGCTGCATGGGTGACCGAGGAGAGGGGTTAGTGGGCTAGGGTCCCTACCCCGCCCCCCGCCTCGCGTCATAGGGAAGGCAAAGTGGAAGCTATAGCGAATGCATCGAATCGCATGCAGGTGGACAAAGGCATTGACCTACTTTGATTTCATTCGGGCACCGAATTAAATAAGACGGGCGTTTTGTTCAGGCCATGTGAGGGGTGAAAATCCTGTTTTCATCAGACCACCCAAAAACGGGTGGTCTGGGGGCGGGGGGGGGGGGGGGGGGGGGAAATCAGTGGGGAAGATTTTTTTGGGGGGTGTAAAAATTGAGGTATGCAACCACAGCATACATACAAAACATTGTTTTGAAAACAATGAACAACCCATTGTCCACATCCTTCAGTCACATCACTCATTGCGGTCTCCAGTCCACCCTCCCCCCCTTTTTTTTTTCTCCTGGGGTGGGAGCCGCGAACTGGGAGGCCCAGGTTCGACCTTCCCCTTAAATAAATGGGAAACGCCCGAATAAAAACGGCCGTTTGAAAACGGGCGTTTTCATTCGGGCTCAAGGGCAAAAAATCCCCGCTGTTTCAAGGAAGGTGTTGACTCACCTCACCTGCATGTGGACAAATGCTCTTTCCTGCATGCATGTGGGTGATTTCTTCGGTTACATGCAGCAAATTGCTCCACTCACATTCATGTGGAGCGGTCTGCTGCGAGTTGTTGAACTTGTGTGCATGTGGGCGTCGTTGAGACCCTTTGCACGCGCAAGGCTCGCATGTAAACGCCTTGCACGCGTAAGGCTCGCACGTAAACGCCTTGCATGCGCAAGGCTCGCACGCAAACCTCTTGCACGTGCAAGGCTCGCACGCAAACGTCTTGCACGCGCAAGGCTCGCACGCAAACCTCTTGCACGCGCAAGGCTCGCACGCAAACGTCTTGCACGCGCAAGGCTCGCACGTAAACGTCTCGCATGCGCAAGGCTCGCACGCAAACGTCTTGCACGCGCAAGGCTCGCACGCAAACGTCTCGCACGTAAACGTCTCGCATGCGCAAGGCTCGCACGCAAACGTCTCGCACGCGCAAGGCTCGCACGCAAACGTCTCGCACGCGCAAGGCTCGCACGCAAACGTCTCGCATGCGCAAGGCTCGCACGCAAACGTCTCCCATGCGCAGGTTTCTTCACAGTGGCACAGCTTGTGAGCCGAGTGGGCGTGATCGGCGTGTCACTCATGGCTGTGCTCTCCGGCTTCGGCGCGGTGAACCTTCCCTACTCCTACCTCTCGCTGTTCGTGCGGTGAGCATGCCCCGTTGTTGCTTGCGTCGCGCCGCGTTGCAGTTTTCCGACGCCTCCGAAGATGACCAAATGAGCAGTTGAGCAGTGAAGAGTCTTGCTGGGTTCGGTGCAGTGAAGAGTCTTGCTGGGTTCGGTGCAGTGAAGAGTCTTGCTGGGTTCGGTGCAGTGAAGCAGCTGCCGCCGCATTCGCACCTCTCGCCCTTCTGTTCTGTTCTGTTGCAGTCTCAGGCCTTCTCATGTCACCCCCTTCGTGGATGTTTCCAGATACACCATGTAATGCATTGCAAGCCAATGATGCAATGCGATGCGATGCGACTTCTGACAGTTTTTGTTTCAGCTCGTCTCACTCAACATGTCTCACTCAGCATGTCTCACTCAGCATGTCTCACTCAACATGTCTCACTCAACATGTCTCACTCANGGGGGGGTAAAGGGAGGCAAAAACAGGGGGGGGAAATCAGTGGGGAGGATTTTTTTGGGGGGTGTAAAAATAGAGGTATGCAACCACAGCATACATACAAGACAATGAACAACCCATTGTCCACCTCCTCCATGTTTCAGTCGCATCACTCATTGCGGCCTCCAGTCCACCCTCCCCCCCATTTTTTTTCTCCTGGGGTGGGAGCCGCAAACTGGGAGGCCCAGGTTCGACCTCCCCCTTAAATAAATGGGAAACGCCCGAACAAAAACGCCCGAATAAAAACGGCCGTTTGAAAACGGGCGTTTTTATTCGGGCTCAAGGGCAAAAAATCCCCGCTTTTATCAAGGTAGGTGTTGACTCACCTCATCTGCATGTGGACAAATGCTCTTTCCTGCATGCATGTGGGTGATGTCTTCGGTTACGTGCATGCATGCATGCATGCAGCAAATTGCTCCACTCACATTCATGTGGAGGGGTCTGCTGCGAGTTGTTGAACTTCTGTGCATGTGGGCGTCGTCGAGACGCTTGCCCTTGCACGCGCAAGGCTCGCATCGCACGTAAACGCCTTGCACGCGCAAGGCTCGCACGTAAACGCCTTGCACGCGCAAGGCTCGCACGTAAACGCCTTGCATGCGCAAGGCTCGCACGCAAACGCCTTGCACGCGCAAGGCTCGCACGCAAACGTCTTGCACGCGCAAGGCTCTCACGCAAACGTCTTGCACGCGCAAGGCTTGCACGCAAACGTCTCGCACGTGCAAGGCTCGCACGCAAACATCTCGCATGCGCAGGCTTCTTCACAGTGGCACAGCTTGTGAGCCGAGTGGGCGTGATCGGCGTGTCACTCATGGCTGTGCTCTCCGGCTTCGGCGCGGTGAACCTTCCCTACTCCTACCTCTCGCTGTTTGTGCGGTGAGTGTGCCTCGTTCGTTGCTTGCGTCGCGCCGTGTTGCAGTTTTCCGACGCCTCCGAAGATGACCAAATGAGCAGTTGAGCAGTGTAGAGTCTTGCTGGGTTCGGTGCAGTGAAGCAGCTGCTGCCGCATTCTCACCTCTCTCTCGCCCTTCTGTTCTGTTCTGTTGCAGTCTCAGGCCTTCTCATGTCACCCCCTTCGTGGATGTTTCCAGATGCACCATGTAATGCAATGCAAGCCAATGATGCAATGCGATGCGATGCGATGTGACTTCTGACAGTTTTTGTTTCGGCTCGTCTCACTTAGCATGTCTCACTCAGCATGTCTCACTAAGCATGTCTCACTCAGCATGTCTCACTCAACATGTCTCACTCAGCATGTCTCACTCAGCATGTCTCACTCAACATGTCTCACTCAGCATGTCTCACTCAACATGTCTCACTCAACATGTCTCACTCAGCATGTCTCACTCAACATGTCTCACTCAACATGTCTCACTCAACATGTCTCACTCANTCACAGTGGCACAGCTTGTGAGCCGAGTGGGCGTGATCGGCGTGTCACTCATGGCTGTGCTCTCCGGCTTCGGCGCGGTGAACCTTCCCTACTCCTACCTCTCGCTGTTTGTGCGGTGAGTGTGCCTCGTTCGTTGCTTGCGTCGCGCCGTGTTGCAGTTTTCCGACGCCTCCGAAGATGACCAAATGAGCAGTTGAGCAGTGTAGAGTCTTGCTGGGTTCGGTGCAGTGAAGCAGCTGCTGCCGCATTCGCACCTCTCTCTCGCCCTTCTGTTCTGTTCTGTTGCAGTCTCAGGCCTTCTCATGTCACCCCCTTCGTGGATGTTTCCAGATGCACCATGTAATGCAATGCAAGCCAATGATGCAATGCGATGCGATGCGATGTGACTTCTGACAGTTTTTGTTTCGGCTCGTCTCACTTAGCATGTCTCACTCAGCATGTCTCACTAAGCATGTCTCACTCAACATGTCTCACTCAGCATGTCTCACTCAACATGTCTCACTCAACATGTCTCACTCAGCATGTCTCACTCAACATGTCTCACTCAACATGTCTCACTCAGCATGTCTCACTCAGCATGTCTCACTCAGCATGTCTCACTCAACATGTCTCACTCAACATGTCTCACTCAGCATGTCTCACTCAACATGTCTCACTCAGCATGTCTCGCTCAACATGTCTCACTCAACATGTCTCACTCAGCATGTCTCACTCAACATGTCTCACTCAACATGTCTCACTCAGCATGTCTCACTCAACATGTCTCACTCAACATGTCTCACTCAACATGTCTCACTCAACATGTCTCATTCAGCATGTCTCACTCAACATGTCTCACTCAACATGTCTCACTCAACATGTCTCACTCAACATGTCTCACTCAACATGTCTCACTCAGCATGTCTCACTCAACATGTCTCACTGAAC
>SZWC01002345.1:216931-232266 GCA_023375785.1 Penium margaritaceum | reverse complement strand
TGTGTGTGTGCGCGCGCGCGTTCATGTGTGTGCGGATGTGTGTTTGCACAGATCTACGCGCCGTGGTGTGGGCACTGCAAGGCGCTCGCGCCCGTGTACAAGAAACTAGGCAAGAAGTTTAAAGGCGTTGACTCTGTTGTCATCGCCAAGATGGACGGCACCACCAACGAGTACCCCGGCGTCAACGTAAGTTTGCAGCCTTTGCCGGCATCGGAAAGGGGAGGTATTGTCTGTGCTGTCTTGCCTGAACTGTCTTGCATACCAATGTTCCGATGTTGACCCGGGCTTGGAAAGTCACGCTGTTTTTTACATGAGGTGGCCGATATGGGTTGGCCGAAGTGGTGGTCGCTGTGGAAAGGGACAGAAAGCTGGCACACTTGACGTGGCCCATGTCTGCGACAGACGAGGACAGTGGAAAGTCGTGGTGGTTCCAGACCAAGCCCGTCCGCGTTGCAAGCCTGTGTCTCCTACAATTTCTCGTGTCCATGCACAACCCACGACTCAACATCCCAATTTTCGCCCTCGCGGATCTCCTATACTCCCCATCTTGTGATGTCGCAGGTGGAGGGCTTCCCCACCATCCTCTTCTACCCAGCCAACAACAAGTCCAACCCGGTGAGCATGCGGTGACTCCAATTGCAACGCAAGTACGATGGCAATGAGGTCACGGAGCTGCCTGGCCTCTGTGGACTGAACACATGGTGTCATGCTTGCTTGACAGCTGACATGAAAGTCGGGTCCCTTAGTAGCCATCCCCCCCTCCCCCCCACCTCCCCCAATCCACCTTTGTGTGGTAGCCCCTTCCCTTGCCCTCTCCACCTACCTGATGCAACAAGCTTTATGGCGTAGGCCTCTGTGCGCTGAGATTCAGGCTGTCAGTTTGAAACTGTGGCGAGAACCCTATGAAGCTACCGGTACCTTTCAGGCAGTCCCTCTGGTGCGCGCTTGACCTCTCTTTGACCCTCCTGCGAGCAATTGCATGCAGGTCCCTGTGGATGCTGAGCGCAAGCTGAAGCCGCTCATCAAGTTCATCAAGAAGCACGCGTCCATTCCCTTCCAGTTCCCGACCAAGGCCCCCAAAGAGGAGGCTGCTACGCCAGAGGAGAAAGAGGCTCAGGCTGAGGCGGAGGAGGCTGCGGCAGACTCAGCCCAAGCAGAGAAGAAGGAAGAGTTGTGAGGTGCCCCGCAGACTCTGCAGCGAGCATGGTGATGAGCAATGTAAACGATGCAAGCGATGTTTCTCACCCCGTGAGGGGATGATTCACCGACATCTGCCAACCATAAGATTGCCTCTGCTCCGGTTTCAAAGCCTTTTGCTGGACCTCCATGGTGGATGTCATGTCCCATCTCGGCTAATTTCATGAACAGAAGATCCTTCATTGTGCGTCATAGCTGTAATCTCCTCTCCACTTCCTTTCGATGTGGAACCCTGGTAGCGTACAATGGCAAATGCATGAGCAACCTGTGGAGACGCAAGAATGAGGCCTTTGTACCCTGCGATGACCGAGCCCACATTTCCTTCATGTCATGGTTCTGTGAGGGCCAAACCAGTGCAACACCACTTCTTTTCTGCAGGAACTGTGCTCCTAGGTTGTACTTGAATGATGACATACCCTGGGTTGGCCTGAAACAACAAAAAAATCTAAAAATGTCAAATGCAAGTAGAGATGTGATTTCATCCATATGTATGTGAAATTAAGATTCTACGTAACTGTTGGTTTTTCAAGCATCTCCCATCGTACTCTGTTTAGCCCTCCCGACTTGTGTCCATCAGCGTGTACATAAATGGAAATAATTTTTAGGGCATGCAGGCCCATGCAAAAACAAACATGATCTTTGTGTGAGTGTGATGCAAGACGGCAAGAATTTGGCTAAGTCTGGAACGCTGAACATACGCTGAATAAAGAACAAGGAGAGTTTACAAATGAGCCCCTAGCGGACTTATACAAGGGCGCTGGCAGCTAACCACACTGGGTCCCGTCACCCCTGCTGAACTCAAATGAGTCAACAGGGATAAGACACTGCATACACCATGAGAGCAACAAAGGTGGTCTCCTCGAGGGACCGGAACAACTCTCCGAGTGCCCGGGTCTCGACCACCGAGAAAATATGAGCAGTGCCAGAAAAATCTCGAAATCAACGTCCAGACATCACAGACGGCTTTCCGAACAATGGAAGTCCCACAACAACCATCGGGTCTCCTCGTCGCACCGGTACAATCCACCGGGTGCGCGGGTCTCAACCCACCGAGAAAACTCTCCTACCTCCTGACAAGCCCACATGGCTGCCGGAATGCATCGACCGCATCTCGCCGGTGCTGTCGTAGGTGCTGGAGAAGTCTCGGTACAGTCTGGAGGCCCGTCGTGTCGTCACGCCCTCCTCTGCCATATACCCCGAATGTGGGTATATCGATAAACTAGCACTGTCTGTCGTGACGGGTGGAAGCCACACAAACCAACACCCCCCCTGGCTGACATAGTCGTCCACGCCAGAACGAATGAACGAAGGCATGGAACAACAACGTATGCCAAACCACAATATGCACCAGGCAATCATACATACACACCTCTGCTACTCACCTAAGGTCTCCCTAGACACTGGCACATGCTTCCAAGTGTCTGGGTCTCAACCATGAGAGGAGTGATGCACACGTGCACAAACCAGTGTAATGCACATTATACACATGTCAGACAACAAGATGGTCTCCTCGTGACACTGGCGGTACTAGGGCCGAGGTCTCGACCGCTACGAGTAATCCAACACAATAGTATCATCATCCAAACACAGGATCATGGGAGGATCTCCTTGTAACACCGGTGCAACGCACCACGTGTCCGGGTCTCGACCAACAGCTCGCATGCAAATGCCACACACCATATACCCACACACCAAGACACGATCACATGGTCTCCTCGTGACACTGGTACAATGCACCAAGCGTCCGGGTCTCGACCACCAGTGTGCTACCATCTATATGCAGTTGTGCAGGTACGTAGCATGAGCCACATGCCGGATGCTGTAGATGGTCACAACAAAGCATGGACCTCGCCATGCATCTCCCATGACGTCGCGTCACGTCGAGGTCCACACAACACTCCCCCTGGGCAGATGAACCTGGCAGTGATGTCCTCGATGGAGATGTTGATGTCATAGTTGAACAGATCCTGGGCAATGAGTCATGTGGTGTATCCATCATGTAGAGATAGCTCCCCCTGTCATCTGCGAGTCGACTCCCTCCCTCAAAGACGAAGTGGTGTCTCCGGCTACGACTCCTCACATGAATCTGCATCACCTGGGGTATACCAGTCCTCGTGTGACTGCCAAGGGTCCCAACTCACAGTCTCTCCTGGCGCCGCACTGCCGCGATGCATCTGTGTACGCCGGAGGAACGGGAATGGGCAAGCAGCATGCGTGCGTGGATGAATTGGCGGAGTTGGCCTCCGATACGAGATAGCACACCCTGAGACACAAGGGTGTACTGCCAGAAGAGGAGAGCTGGAGCGACAAACCGGATCACCACTCGTGGATGAAGATGACGATGGGACAGGTGAGTCGGGTGGATGAAGATGCGTGACGGCAGCAGAAGAAGAAGGAGGAGCGATGATGGGGTCGACAGGAGCCAGGATGGCGAAAGTCGAAGGCACGCTCACCTCTCCTATGACAGTGTCTCCAACGGACGTCATACTCGGAGCTCGTACAAGATCCTCCTCGAGTATAGGTGTGCCAGATGCTGCTAGCGGAAGGCTCTTGCCGATAGCAGTGATGCTGCCCTCCTCTGAGAATCGCTCACGCGCTGCCATCATCTCCCGTTGTAGCATGACTACAGGCTCCTGCAGATCAGCATAATCTGCCTCGGACATGTCGAGGTCGCCCATGTCGACCTGGTGTAGAATAAACTCTGCCTCACTGGATGCTCCACATGCAGACTGCACAACTCGTGAGTACAGCGTCATCTGCATCTCTGCTGCTGAAGACGATGGAACTGGTGCTGCTGCATCCTCCTAGGGGTCAACCAAGCTTGCAATGTGCTGAGACGCTGGAACATCAGATGCAGCTGCAGGTGTCGTATCCACATCACAGCTCGTGTCTGTCATGCGAGGACTGAGCGGTCGCATGCCGGGAGAGAAGGAGAAGGAGGAGTCGTCAAAGTCCGTAGAGCATGTGGAAACGTCGTCCGTGCAGGTACTACCACTCTCGGCATCGATGTGATCGGTAGGGTCACCAACAGGTGAAACCGAGGGGGCAGAACTCAGCTCCTGCTGATGAGGTGACTCCATCTGCATGTATGGATCTGCTCCAGTATCCTTGACTGCCGCCGTAATGGACACAATTGTACAGGACTCCGGCTCGACAATGTCCGTCAAGGCGACCAATAAGCGCAGCTGGCACTCACGCACTGTCTCACGGGGAAGGCTGGTTGCTGCCACCTGCTCAATAATGGAGTGAAGACCACCATCTGACTCCGTCATGTGTGTCGGTGATCCGTCCTGTGCATGGGACGTAGACTCAGGGAACATGGGTGACTCCTGACACTGAAGCCGGTGCTCAGGTAGCGCAGATGACACAGTGAAGCCTGTTGAGTCTGCTGTAGCACGTGTCCCAATGACACCTCTCATAACTGCTGCTCTCAAGAATGCCTCAACCTCCAAAAGACTAGCTGGCCGACTCTGCTCATGCACTGCGACTGCTGTCGTACTGGTGTGAATCTCGTGCGCCAACGCCCCCGGATATCCGTGTGGGGTATCCCGATCCGCGCGGGACTCCTGTGCCACCGCCAGGCCGCTACCAGTCGGAGTCGCAAGGGGCACCGCCAAGGCACGTGGGACCTGCACTCCTCCTGATGCAACCTGCTGTTGCAGAATGTCCGACTGCAGCCCCAGCATAGATGTCGACCTCAATGACATGCACGTCCCAAGCACCCCAACATCCGCCAGACTGGTGTGAGTCTGCTGCACACTCTCCCCCGAAAGTATGGTAGATACATCTCGATCCGTACGAGACTCCTGTGCCACCCCTGGGCCTCCACCGGTCGGAGCCGATAGTGGCATCGTCCAAGGACGCCGTGCCTACGCTCCTCCTAATGTCACCTGCTGCTGTGGAAGATCTAGATCCTACTTGGATGATGAAAGGCAACTCTCCACCATGAACGCCATGTTGGGGTCGGACTCCACGCCATGTGCTGTCACCATATCATCTGAGCTTGCTTGAGCTGACGCTCGGGCAGCACGGCCCGGCGCGAGTGCGAATCCTGTCACTACGGTCACATCAGGCAATGCACGGTGACCACAATCCCCCTCGACAGGTACAACAACGGAGACCGAGGAGGTGGAGGATGTTTCAAAACCGGCACGAGCACGCCATGCGGAGCGCTGACGTCAACGTCGCGCAGTCACTCGACTGGAATGATTGCATGAAGACATGTCATCGCGAGATGGAGTCGTGGTCGTAGCAGAGTGGAGGATGGAAAGGATGGTGGCAACCTGGGACTCGCTGGCAGATGGAGCTGAAGGTACACCATCGGATGAGGAAGGAGGAGAGGATGGAGGAGATGTGATCGAAGATGCCGTCGACAAACGAGTAGCAAAAGCACACTCAGTGACGACGAGGTCACAAAGCCGCTATACCGTGTGCCGGAGGCCGTGGATCTCGGCGAATATGCTCGCCAGAGGTCCAGCTAGGGGATCTACCAACGCCGGCAGATCCGTATGCTATGGAAGACGCGGGCTCGGAAGAGGCTGTAGCCAAGGTGGATGCCAGCCGCGAGGGCGTGTCCAACAGCGACGCCAACCATGACATCCATCACCACAGTAGTAACAAGCGAACGCGCAGGGCGCCTGCTCTGATGTTCGCACACTCATCTCGTGCGCTGGATGATGGATAGGTACCGAGGGCACCTACTCCCAGTGGTGAACACCAAGCCACGGGAGAGAATGAGGCCTGTAGGTACTGTCACTCCTGGAGGTCACGGCGTCCGGGTCAGCAAACGTGACCAGACGGAACGAGCTGCACTACCACAGCACGCCCGGAGACTACAGTCTAACTAACTGCGGCCACTAATGGATATAGAAGTTATAATGATAACTGTGGCCATTATGCTGCTGCCACTAATAGAGCAAAGACTGCTCCAAAACAAGAAGGGGTGGCGGCTGCAGGTGTGGCTGCTGCTCCAAGCGGTAGACGACGTAGCCCTCGGATATAGTAAGACTCGAATCCGTCGTCGATCCTACGGGGTGAAGTGCGCGCACCAATCCACGGGCCCCAGGAAAACGCCGGTCCAGGATGTGTCTCAAAGTGAAGATCGCCGCCGACGACAGTCCGGTATCGGCGGAAAAAGCAAAACCGCAAGCTCTCGCGCAGCCGCCGCAGTATGTAGTCGTCGATTCTCCTTTTTTTTCGTTATTCTCTAGCCGTAAAGCCCCCTCTTGTGTTCCTTTTTTTTCTTTTGCCCTCACCCTCCACCCCCTTTTTTTTGTAGTTTTCCCCTCTGCTATCCTTAAGCCCTCGCATTTTTTTTCTCTTTTTTTTCGCTCGCTTTCAAGCGTACCCTTTTTCGTTTTTTTTGTTACTCCCCCCCCTTTTCTCGATTGCCCGCAACGTGTGCGAACGGAGAAAACAAGGAGAAGGGGGGGGGGTGTCCGGCTTGTCCGGCCCTCCTTCCCGTGTACGCTCGCTCGCTCGATTGCTCGCTGAGCGAGCGAGTGAGTGAGTGGGTGTGGGGGGGGAGGAGGGAGCGAGGGGAGGGGGGTCCTATCCGCCCTTGTGACCCGGCCCCTCCGTCGGTCGGCCGACGGGACCGACGGGGCCGAGGGGACCCACGGGGCCGACGGGCCGAGGGGAGCCACGGGGCCGACGGGCCCCCTCCGAAGGGTCCCTCGGAGGGCTCGGCGAGGCCCTCCGAGGGCCCCATTGAGAAGGGGAAGAAAAGGGGGGGGGTGCGGATGGGGCCGACAGGCCCCCTCAGAGGGCCCCCCTCAGGGGAGGGCTGCAAGGCCCTCCTCGTAGCGGCAGCAGCAGCTGCAGCGGCAGGTGCAACTACTGTGGTTGCTGCTACTGCTGCTGCTTCTGCTACTTCTGCTGCTCTGCGCAGCTGCTGCTGCTTTTACTGCTGCTGCTACTCTACGTAGCTGCTGTTACTCTGCGTAGTAGCTGTTGCTGCTACTTGCTGCTGCTACCGCGGCTGCTGCTACTGCACGTTGCTGCTGCTGCCGTCGCTGCTACACACTGCTACTGCTGCTGCCGTTACTGTAGTAGCTGCTGCTACTGCTGCTATATGCTGTTGCTGCTGACGCTACTGCTGCAGCGGCTGATGCGCTGCTGTAGCTTCTTTCGCCGCTGCTGCTACTGCTACACGCTGCTGCTGCACTCTGCTGCTGTTGCTGTCGACGCTGCTCCACGCTGCTGCTATTGTTGCTTTTGCTGTTGTTGCCGCAGTCGCTATTGCTCCTTTTCGCGGCTCACCGCCCCCGTGGCGTTCACTTGCAATCGTTTCGTGCTCCCTCACGCTGCTATCGGCGTGGCGCCACGTGGCACGTTCTCTTTGCGTTCCGCCCACTGCTGATGCTTCTGCTGCTCACACGCCCCCCTGTGCTCTGATACCAAATTGGAAATAATTTTTAGGGCATGCAGGCCCATGCAAAAACAAACATGATCTCTGTGTGTGAGTGCGATGGAAGACGACAAGAATTTGGCTAAGTCTAGAATGCTGAATATAAAGAAAAAGGAGAGTTTACAAATGAGCCCCTAGCGGGCTTATATAGGGACGCTGGCAGCTAACCGCACCGGGCCCCGTCACCCTTGCTGAACTCAAATGAGTCAACAGGGAGGAGACACTGCATACACCATGAGAGCAACAAAGGTGGTCTCCTCGAGGCACCGGAACAACTCTCAGAGTGCCTGGGTCTCGACCACCGAGAAAATATGAGCAGTGCCAAAAAAATCTCGAAATCAACGTCCAGACATCACAGACGACTTTCTGAACAATGGAAACCCCACAACAGCCATCGGGTCTCCTCGTCGCACCGGTACAGTCCACCGGGTGCGCGGGTCTCAACCCACTGAGAAAACTCTCCTACCTCCTGAGAAGCCCACATGGCTGCCGGAACGCATCGACCGCGTCTCCCCGGCTCTGTCGTAGGTGCTGGAGAAGTCTCGGTGCAGTCCGGAGGCCCGTCGTGTCGTCACGCCCTCCTCTGCCATATACCCCGAATGTGGGTACATCGATAAACTAACACTGTCGGTCGTGACGGGTGGAAGCCACACAAACCAACATAGATGACAACCATTCAGATGCAATGCAACTGGAGTGTCGTCTGGTGGAGCCGAGGCACGATAAGGCTCGTAACTTGTTGGAGCCTCCTCCCTCCAATGTGCTCAGCTCCGTTGGCAGACCTCCTCGATGGTCGTACAGCCGGCAATTGTTGGCGCTGCATATGCTATCTACATGCATCTAGTGCTGGGTTCGATTGCATTGTTGCATTCGTAACGCTGTATTATACATAGGGTGCAAGTTTCATGGTTTTCGAGCACTGTCGGTACCAGCGACTAGTAGAGACGCCACCAGGGTTTAGGTGGCCATAACTCTTCACAGCTATTTTAAGCTGATTCCCACCGCACGACTGCGTTTGCAACGGCAGTGTTATAATATGGTATAATTTCCAGGAAAAATGGACGACGCCCCGGTTTTGGGCTCCTGCCGTCTGGCAGGGCTCACCAAGAAAACCCTACTTGCCTGGTCCTCTTTCTGATTGGCTGGTTAGTTGAGTAACAAGCTCTACAGAGCTTGGGAGAGCTAGGACTTGGTGGGGTCTCCCATTATTGCTTATTCTCACTTCTTAATTGGTCATTTCCAGTTCTCAACTGCTTTCTGGCGCTAACATTGGCGCGCACGTCTCTGAGTTACGAACCCAAAGCACTCAGACTTCAACTCTAGAGCGACAGATTGAGGGGACAGCAGACTAGGCAACGAGTGTGGAAGCTCGCACATTGCATCGACAACGCAGCTGCCCCAACTGGCGCATGAGAACAATTTCTAGCTGTACCTTCCTCGATGGCAGGAAGGTGCACGTGTAGGGGTAGCGGGGTATGCACATGACGTAGCGTCCGTGCTCCTTGACGGACTCTATCGGGGACCCATGACATAAAAATGGAGCAAGTCGAAGGGTGCGGATGCACGAGAGGCGGACAGGGGGTAGGTAGACCGGTGCATCTTCCCCTGAGCACAGTCAATGCAATTAATGGGACACGGCACTAGAAATGAGTCTGGATCAAGACCCTTGGCTGGCTGCGTGCAAAGCATGCTATCGATAGCAACAGAGTGGACGTGGCAAAGGTGGCGGTACAGGAGATGTGTGTGCTGTGGAGAGAGCGAACTTGTGACAAACACATGGTAGCTACACCTGGCAGCTACACCTGAACCTTCCTCCATCTCCACGCTACCGCTAGGTCTTTTGTCTTCGACAGAAGAGCAATGTTGCTCCCACCATTAGAAACTGGCTGGTCCATGCTCAGCGCGAGTGTGGTTTCCCTCTCCGCCGCTTCCACTCTGGTCGTGGTGGTGAGTTTATGGGGGAGACCACACTCTTCATCGCATCCCGAGGTGTCCATCACGAGACGTCGGCGCCGTACACGCCAGCCCAGAACAGTGTCTCTGAACAGTGGAACTGCACCATGGCTGACACCGTCCGCACCATGCAGGTCAAGTCTGGTCTCTCCGATGGCTTCTATTTTGAAGCCATGACCTACATGACGTGGGTCTGGAATCGGATTCCTCACGGACCTCTTCCCTACTAGTCCACACGATGCCAGCATTGGTGTGACAAGCGCGCCGATCTTCGCCCGGCTGGTATCTGGGATTGCGTGGCCATCGTGTGGTTGCATGTCCCAGACTAGGGCAGCAAACTCGAACCTCGTGGACGACCCTACAGCTTCCTTGGCGTCTCGCATCTAACCAAGGCATGGTGCTTCTAGGATCTTTCCGGGCACTACAGAGTCGACACACAGGACGCCCTCTTCTTTGAGGACCTATTTCCCCACGATCTCGTTCCCTCCGGCGCGTTGATGTTCCTCTCGTTGCCTGGGGGAGTGGTGGATCCGTCCTCCGTTCAGTCCCGTCCGTGCGTCCCATCGTCTAGGCCCGCTGACCCCTCAAGGACTGGCTGCCCCGTCTGTGTCCACCAGCCCCTCTGGGCCGGCTGTCCCAACCGTGTCCGTCAGCCCCTCTGAGCCGGATGCCCCGTCCGTGTCCGCCAGCCCCTCCGGGCCAGCTACCCCGTCCGTGTCCGCCAGCCCCTCTGGGTTGGCTGCCCCATCCGTGTCCGCCAGCCCCTCAGGGCCGGCTTCCCCGTCCGTATCCGTCAGCCCATCTGGGTCAGCTTCCCGGCACATGTCCGCCAGCCCCTCAAGACCGGCTACCCCGTTAGTGTCAGTTAGTCCCTCTGGGTCGGCTTCCCCCTCGGTGTTCGCCAGCCCCTCTGGGCCGGCTTTCCCACCTGTGTCCGCAAGCCCCTCAGCGCCGACATCACCGCCCATGTCCGCTAGCCCCTCAGGGCCGGCTGCCCCGTCCATGTCAGCCACCTCCACCGGGCTGGCTGCCCCATCTAAGTCTGCCACCTCCACCGGGCCGGCTGCCCCATCAATGTCTACGCGCTAGACACGTGGTCTGGGAAGTAGCCTCCAACCAAGGCTGACATTGAGTGCTCAGGCTGCCTCCTCACGCCCTCTAGTGCCACGACCCCCTGTCACCCCACGAGGTTCCATGCCTCCTAGCGGAACCACTCCCCCAGTCGTGAGTGGGGACCCTTGCACCAAGGCGCTTGGCCTGGCCACTTTGGCATTCATTACTGACCTGCATCCGGGGTCGGCTTTGGGCTACGCCTTGCTTCATCAGGAGTACCGACGCGTCGTTGCGGTCACACTCACGCACTTGCCACCTGGGGCACGAGACACACTCGTCCTTACTATCCATCCCAAAGAGTGACCAGTGGACCCATCCACCCTATGTGAGGCCCGTGCATGTGTGTAGGCTACACACTGGGAGGCTACATGCACCGAGGAACTTGCCGCGATCGAGCAACATCAGGTCTACGAGCTTGATGACCTTCCCCCTAACCAAAAGGCTATTGGCGCCAATTGGGTCCTCCGGCAAAAGTGGAAGCCAGATGGGTCACTGGACAAGTACAAGGCCCGTCTTACGGCCAAGGGGTTTGCTCAGATCCCGGGGTCAATTGTGACTAGATATTCACCCTAGTTGGTCGTTTCTCGACTATCCGAGCATTGTTCAGCCTGGATGCCCAGCACGGGTGGGAGCTGCAGTAGATGGATGTGAGCAATGCCTTTCTCGATGGCTCTCTGGAGGGTGAGGAGCTCTACATGGTGTAGCCCCTTGGCTTTGATGATGGCTCCGGCAAGGTCTGGAAGTTGCAGAAGGCCCTTTACGGCCTGAAGCAGTCACCGTGCTGATGGAAGCAGGAGATCAGTCGCACGCTTTTGAGCAGTGGCCTCCTCCGAAGAACTGCCGACCTCGCACTGTTTATCATTCTGTAAGGCCAGCCCTTCGTCGATGTCATGGTCTATGTTGACGACCTACTCATCGCGTCGCTGGAGGCAGCTGCCATCCAGGGGGTCAAGGACCTGCTGCATGCTGCCTACCAAATGAAGGACCTCGGGTCATCTAGATTCTTTCTGGGTATGGAGCTTGAGCATCATAGCTCCGTGGACATCCAGCACGTCCATCAAGCTGCCTACGTCTAGACCCTGTCGGGGCGCTTCACTGAGGACCTGCCCCTCGTGCCGAGAGCATCCTCACCCATGTCACCCGATGGTCAGGGGATGCTCAAGAGTCGTGACCCAGTCATGGTGGGGGAGCCAGTCGATGTGACCACGGACTTGCATGTCATCGGGTCACTGATATTCCTGGCAACGATGACGCGTCCAGACATTGCGTTCGCCATCAACCTCCTGGCATAACTCTCTCAGGAGCCACGTTGCCTTCACTTCAAGGTCGCGATCCAAGTACCGCGTTATGTCATCTCAAATCCACGGTGAGGCCTCATGTTCCGTTGGAAACCGTCTGTTGTTGTGGTAGGCGACACGCATAGTGACCGGGCCGGCAGTCTGGAAAGTAAGAGTAGCACTGGCTGGATCTTTCGTGTTGGCAATACGACTGTCAACTAGCGCAGCGGCAAGCAAGACTGCATTGCACGCAGCACTATTGAGGCTGAGTATGTGGCACTTGGATCTGGTGTGTGGGAGAGCGTGTGGCTGCGTTGCCTGTCGTCCGAGCTGCGTCAGTCAGTTCTGTCCATCACGTTGCACTGTGACAATGAGAGTGCCATGGCCATTGCTGACAATGACGACATGCATCACCCTCGCACAAAGCATATCAACGTTGAGTATCAGTATGTGCATTCCTTGTTGCATGAAGAAAGCATTAGCATTGTGTGGATTGAGACGCCACGACAGTTGGCTGACTTCTTGACCAAGGCACTAAAACGTGACACGTTCAAGAAGACTATGAGTGTGGTTGGTGTGTTTCCGTGAGGTCCACTCTCTTTCCTTCTCTCTTCCCCTGCCCGCTTGATCTCGACGTTCTCTACCCATCCATGTGCACTTCACCAGTGAGTCATAGGGGGGTGTTGGTTTCTCACACATCTCCCATCGTACTCTGTTATGTCCTCCCGTCTTGTGTACATCGGCGTGTAGATGAAAAACGGTAAGATGCGACGCTGTTGGAGTGTCTTCTTGTGGAGCTGACTTATAATGAGGCCCAATCGCAGTTTCCTAGAGCCTCCTCCCTCAACCGTGCTTAGCTCCATCGGCAGACCTCCTCGACAGTCGTATCGCCGGCAGTCTCTGGCACTGCATATGCTACCTACGTGCGTCTAGTGCTGGGTCTGACTGCACTGTTGCATTTGCAGCATTGTATTATACATAGGGTCCAAGTTTCATGGTTTTCGGGCACTGTCGGTACCGGCGACTAATATAGACGCCACTCGGGTTTAGGTGGCCATAACTCTTGATAGCTATTTTTCTATTTGATTCTGACCGCACGATTGCGTTTGCAATGGTAGTATTATGGTATGGTCCAATTTTCAGGCAAAACAGATGACGCCCGGGTTTTGGCTGTCGGCCGTCTGGCAGGGCTCACAAAGAAAACCCTGCATGCCAGTAAATGGTCCTTTTTTTATTGGCTGGTTAGTCGGGTAATGAGCTCTACAGATCTGGGGGGGAGCTAGAACTTGGAGAGGTATCCCATTGTTGCTTATTCTCACTTCTTAATCAGTCATTTCCAGTTCTCACCTGCTTTCTGGAGCCAACATTGGCGCGCGCGTTTCTGAGTAACAAACCCAGAGCACTCAGATTAGACCCTAGAGTGGCAGATTGAGGGGGCAGCAGACTAAGCAATGAGTGTGGAAGCCCGCACGCTGCATCAACAACGCAGCTGTCCCAACCTGCGCACTAGAACAGCTTCTAGCTGTAACAATATAATCAAGGGCCACCTTTTCAATCACAGTTTTCGCAATGTGGCAATGACCCTGTGAGGAGGAAACGCAGGTTAGTGATTCCAATGTGGTTTCAGTCACGGCTTTCAAGCTGGGGCCATGTCGTGTACTTTGTGTCCAATGTGGGAGCAATGTCCAAATTGAAAATTTCTCGAAGAAGTGACCACTGGACATATTCTCTTTGCAGCCATATCGGTAACTGGTAATGCTTGTGACTGTACGTTGCTGTGGTTGCTAGACTAGGCATGCAAGCAAACAAGGAGGCGGAGGGAGCGACGCCATGGATCGGGGGCAAGCTCACGGTACGTAGGAGGATAGAAAGACAAGTGCTAAGTGAGTAAGAAGTAAGTGAAGTGATAAGCACCGGTTGACCGGGCCACCCACGCGAGGCTCATTACGTGGGGCCGGGATGCCACCCACGGATCGAACACAGGCATGGAGCGAACGAGCTCCAACGGGTTTCTCACACGGCGGCATAAACCAGCCGTGTGGTCCGGTGAGATCAGCAACCCGGCTCACTACGTTAGAAGCATGCAAGTGTGCAAGAATCCAACCACATCGATCATGAGGGTATGTAGTGCATGCACTCCTCCAAGTGTGTGCCCCAGTCAAGAATGTAGCAGTATGAAACACCACTACCATCAAGCTCTCCACAATGCTAGCATTGGTGCTGTGGTCACCACTTGAAGAATTAGTGGTGTAGCCACCACTGTGCGCTCCATGTTGTGTCACAGCTTTGCACCGGAGAGCTTTCGTCCAGGTTTTTCAACTGAAGTGATGATTTTTATGTGTGTGTGTGTGTGTAGAGTCAAGAGATCACTTGCGTGTGTCACAGCCACAACCAACACTCTCCCATGACCCACAGAGGAACAGTCCACATGCACATAAGACAAGAAGCATGTCACAAGACAACGAGATGCACAAAACTCATGTAAACCAGGGGCATCACGAGAGCACAGCAGGCTAACAACATGTTGTGATTTGTGACGTTTCCGTCGACCTGTATAATTTACTATGACCATTCAGCCGTGTCCATGCCCATGCAGATCCCTAATGCGGACCCAAGTGGCGCCGGTGCGTCGTCTGGTGATGGACCACCTACTCGGAGCTGACCGATGACTGCCCCAGAGTCCTAGATGTTGTCTGGGACCTTCTGCAATTTTTCTATAGCCTGTAGGATTTTACTGGTGGACTGGCCGTGGGCCCGATTTGCATGTTTTGCATTGTGTGTCCACCGTTCAATGCCGGATGCATGCATGTGACCAGTCATAGCGTCTGGCTTGAGATCTTGCATGTTTAGGTTCAAACCGCGTAGCGTTCTGACTTGTTTGCGCAGAGTTACGGCCAAAACAGTGTTTCGGGCCGGTTTTAAGACAGACCTTGCACTGCCGCGTGCAACTCCCGCCGTGCGCCGCGGCAGGTATTTATGCTGTGGACTTGTCATTTGTTATCTCTCTCTGCAAATGCTATTGAAGCATTCTGGCACTTTGACTTGGGTCTCCTAGCCGGAGTCTTGTTGATGTGTTTACGACCTGTGAATGTCGTCACCGTCTGACCAGGCACTGACGCCTAGTCAGCGGCTGCGTTGCTAGGAAGCTTCGACTCATCTTCCCAGCTGTATCAATGCTTTGCACCGGAGAGCTTTAGTCTAGGTTTGTCTCCTGCAGTGATTATGTGTATGTGTGTGTGTGTGTGTGTGTGTGTGTGTGTGTGTGTGTGTGTGTGTGTGTGTGTGTGTGTGTGTGTGTGTGTGTGTGTGTGTGTGTGTGTATGTGTGTGTGTGTGTGTGTGTGTGTGTGTGTGCGTGTGTGTGTGTGTGTGTGTGTGTGTGTGTGT
>SZWC01002345.1:187979-216847 GCA_023375785.1 Penium margaritaceum | reverse complement strand
TGTGTGTAGTCAAGAAGTCACTTGCGTGTATCACAGCCACAACCAACACTCCCCCATGACCCACAGAGGTTCAGTCCACACGCAGATAAGACAAGAAGAATGTAAGAAGACACCGATATGAACAAGGCTCATGTCAACCAGGGACATCACGAGAGCACAGCAGGCCAAGAGAATGCACAGCCGCTTTGAACATGTCACTACTGAGAGCTTTGGTAAGAAATGCTACACGCTGGTGACGAGTGTCGGCCCAGAGAACCTGAACTTCTCCAGCAGTAATGCGCTCACCTACAAAGTGGTGCTCAATGAAGATGTGCTTTGTGCAAGAACGATGCATGCCATCGTGCTCGGCGATTGCTTTTACACTTTGGTTGTCACAGTGTAAAGTGATGCAGTGGACCGGGACACGCAACTGTTGCAGCAGGCGGGACAACCACACACTCTCACGCATACTTGCGCCAAGTGCCGCGTACTCTATCTCACTAGAGCTCTGGGCAACACAACCCCGTTTACCACTCTTCCAGGAGACAACAGTGCCGACAACAAGAAATATGTAACCAGTGGGACTTCGAGCATCAGGGTCATGTACCCAGTCACTGTTTGTGTACTCGTCTACCACCACAGAGGGTTGAGCTCGGTAGCACAATCCCACACGTGTAGTGGAAAATGTGTAACAAACAACACATAGCACTGCCTCGCGGTGTTTCTGGCAAGGCTGATGGGAGAACTGGGCCATGAAGTTGATCGAGAAGGCCACGTTTGCCCGAGTGGTGGTCGCGCGGTACATAAAGGAGCCGACCACACTGAGGTAGTTGGTGACATCGACAGTCTTCCCCAGCTATGCTGCATTAAGTGACTTCAGCAGACGGTGTCCTGCTGGAGTCATCGGTGTGGAAGCTATGGGAACGTCCACAAGCAGAGAGGCAAAGCGCTCCCCCAGTGTACGAATGTATGCAGCCAAGCGTACATGTAGAGTGCATCGCTGACGGTTACGCTCAAGCTCCATCCCAAGAAACACAGGTGCAGGATCAAGGTCCTTCATCTTGTATGTGGACTACAATAGGTCCTTGACTGACTGGACAACTGCGGGACTGGGCAAGGCCATGAGGATGGCCACAAATGGCTCTGAGAGGGCACTCAAGAAGATTGCTCGGTCAGCCGTGCTATGACTGCAACACCCCGCTCAAGAGCGGAGGAGATCTCTATGTTCCAACAATGCGTCGAGTGCTTTAGCCCATAAAAGGCCTTGCACAGTTGAGAGATCTTGTTAGTGCCATCGGTGAACCCTGGTGGCTAGGCCATGTAGAACCTCCCGTGTAGGAAGGCGTCGTTGACATCCATCTGTTCCAACTCCCATTCGTGCTGGGCTACAAGGCTGAACAGTGCTTGTGCAATGGTATACCATCCAACCGGTGCGAAGGTCTCATCAAAGTCAGTCCCAGGGATTTGGGAAAAAACCTTAGCCGTGAGGCAAGCCTTGTACCGGTCAAATCTTGCATCAGGCTTTAGCTTCCACCGAAGCACCCATCGAGCAGAGACTGCCTTGCAGCCTGCAAGGAGGTCCACGAGCTCAAAGACGCCGTGCTCCTCATGGGCAGTCAATTCCTCATGCATGGCCTTCTCCTAGAGGTCAGCATCAGTAGCTTCATGAGCCTATCGTACTGTGGTAGGCTCGGGGGGAAGTGTAGGAAGGCCGGAGGCTGTGAAGCATGAGGTAAAATAACTCGCGACGAAAGAGCCTTGTGGAACACATGGGCTACAAGAGCGTAGCCAACTGTGGAGTTGGGGTGCATAACACTCACGGACAGGCCTAGTGCATCAAGGTCTGTGGGACAAACTAGAGGACAAGCAGTGGAGGATGATGCACTCGAGCGTGTGACTTGATATAAGGGTTATGAGGCCTGCAACAGGCCATTGAAGGAGTATCAGTTGGCACCACAGAGGAGTGTGAGCGTCGCTGAGAAAATTGTGAGGTCTTCAAAAGAGCATGCAATCGCCCCTCACGTGTGTAGGGCTCACGATCAGAAGGGGGAACCTGAGAAGTTTTACCTCGGGGGGTGTCTTCCACTTGAGTGGTGCCTGCACCCTGTTTTTCCGCCTCAGGAGATGAGCTGGGAGTGGAGTGCACGGGGAACTGTGGGTGAGTGGATAACGAATCTGAGAACCCGGGACTCCTAGAGGACGGCCGGGGCATGAACTCAAAGGGAATTTCAGAAGATGGCTGAGGCACAGACTCAGAGGAAGTCTGGGAGGTATCCAACTCAGAGGATGTACGGGAGAACGAGGACTCCAAGGAAGAGTCCTCGTCCCCATTCTCTGTGTTAGGCGGAACGACGAAAGACGCCGTGTGAGTATGGGAAGAGAATGTTCGGCAATTGGTGGCTGTAACAGGTACACCCCCCCAAGCCAACGCAGCGAGGAGAGAGAGGAGGGAGGAGGGACATGAGACAGATCACGAGGAAAGACATCTTCGAAGAACAGAGCATCGTTGGACTCAATGACGTGAGAGCGGTCAGAGTCCTAGAAGCGCCATACCTTAGACATGGCAGACACACCTAGGAAGGTGCAAAGGCGGGCGCGAGGACTGAGTTTGCCGTCATGAAAGTCCTCGGGCAACTAGACGGCGGCAAGAGAGCCCAAGACACGAAAGAGACAATGGTCGGCATGACGACCGTACCAGCATTCAAAGGGGGTGACATGACGAGGAAGGGAACCATGGGGAACACGGTTCCAGACCCAGGTCATGTAAGACATCGCTTCGAAGGAAAGCACAAGAAAAATAGAGGACTCATTGAGAAGAGTACGGACACGGTCAGTTTTCATAGACGACGTTCTGTTGTGGTCTTTAAGGAGCAGAAGGTTCCACTCACACCCTGCAAGGTGTCAATAAGCATGTCGTCGGGCCCATGAAATCCCCACCACGGTCACAGTGAAAGACTTTCAGGCAACAACCACAAGCCAATTCGGCCTGTGGCAGCCAGGACTTGTCAATGGGACAGACATCACTCTTTTGACGAATGGCAAAGACCCATTGCATGCGGGAAAAGTCATCCATGAGGCAGAGAACATAGCAACCAACCCATCCAAAAGCATCATTGGCGAAAGGGTCCATGATGTCAACATGTAAGAGGTCAAGGGGATAGGACGTGCGCGACTTGGATGTGGAAAATGGAGACCGGTGCATTTTTCCCTGAGCACAATCAAGGCAGTCAGTGGGACAAGGAGGGAAGGTGTCGGCATGAAGAACATGAGTTGGACCTCTTGATCCTTGGGATGAGGATCTAGATATGCCAGGTATGGAGGGTGAATCTCCGAGCGTGAGATTTGTGTGCTTCGGGAGCGTCTCCGCCAGCTCCATACAAGCTCTCATCCAACACACACATCTCGCTTTCCGGAGATTCAATCGTCGCCTGACCTCCACCCCAGCAACTTCCCTCTTCCCGGTGTCTTCCCCATCCCTCGTCCTTCTCAGCTTGTGGTTGCTCTCCCTACGGAGCTGCAACCCAAGGATTTCGAGACACCACCTCCATGGTATGTCAGCAAGGACGGTTTTGACTGCCGAGAGATCCTTTTCCAGGTTTGGGCCACTTCAAAGGGAGTGTGGCCCTATTACCGCAGTCTGTATCAGACTACGGACCAAGCACAGGTGCTGACAGCGGCTAGGACAATGCGCGGACTTCTTTACACCATGCCGCGTGAGACCGTCGTCCACTTTCGCCCGCTCCTTGGTGAGGCCGGCACAGGCACCAACGCTGATCCACGCGGGGACTGGGACCTGAAATCATCTCTATTTGCTATAGAGATGCACGCCACCCGCGCCGCTCACATTCGTGCCTTTCACTCCCTTTGTCAAGGGCCTGCCGAGCCTGCAGCCGACTACTAGCGGCGCGCCATGCATATCTACACGCGCCTTGGGACCTCAAGAGGTGCACAGCTGTGGACGCTCCGCACGATCATGCTCAGAGTTTGCCTTGAAGACAGACATCTTCACAAGGTACCACGACGCCATGCTCGAGCCCTTTTCCGCCTCCCTGTAGCTTCTTCCCTGGGCGTACCAGCTTTTCCTTTAGGAGACTTCCGCCTGTGAGGAAGCCGTGGCGCATCAAGAGACTCCCCTTGCTACAACAGTAATCGCGTCACCACCGACGCCCCTCCTCCAGTCTCCTTCTCCATCCTCTGTCACGTCCTTCTCTTCTCCTTCCACCTCGATTACACTGACTCAGACATAGGGTATCACGGCAGCAACACAGGGGAAGAAGGGGAGACGGAGACGCGGCTCGGGCCAGTAGCAGTCATAGCAGCAGTCGACATTAGGCAGTAGCAGTGGACGCTCTGTTCACTGCTACAACTGTGGAGGCACTCATCGCTTCACCGATTGCCAGCAGCCGCTCGACTGGGCACAGATTACTCGCGGGCTTCAGGCTGCGCACGCACTACGGTTTACGTCGAGTAGCACATCCTCTGGGCGCACGGCGACCACGAATGCAGTAGTTCTCGCTCCACCACCAGCGAGTAGCGGTGACCCTGACCCAAGTGACCGTACCATCGCCGAGCTCCAACACCTTCTAGCGTTTTGCTTTCAGGGAGGTGTGAGTGTGTTGTCATACCCGAGTGGTTCATAGACTTTCTGTCTCTCTATTCTTGTGGCTCGGGATGACTCGTGTGGGAAGGCACAGCTGGCATGTGATGACAATGGGCCTGACTGTACCGATTAGATTCATGAGTCTCACCTTTGTGCCCTTCGTTTTTCCTCCCCACCTGTTGCCCATTACTCGTCTGAGGCTGAGTGTTCCGTTGCCCGTTGTATAGTGACGTCTTTCAGTTGTGATCGTTGTGGCACTTGGATCATCGATACCGGTGCCACTCATCACATGTTATGTCTTCGTAGTGAATTCGTTGCTCTCGGCCCTCTGGCGTCCGTTTGTTCTGTTCGTAGAGGCTCTGGTCAATCCTTGCCAGTCCAGGGTGTTGGGGTTGTGTGTTTCAATGGTCATTCTGGCCCCCTCTATCTTTTTTAGGTGCCTTTTTTGTACTTGATCTTGAGCTCAGTTTGCTTTCTGTACGTGCTTGCACACTCATGGGATTCTCCATGGAGCACTCTACAGACTCTGCGACTGTGACTGCCATTGACACTCGTAACGTTGTTCTTCGTGCCTCTGTTGTGGATGACCTGTATCGTGTCTCTTGAACTTCTCCTGCTTGCTCCCCCTCCCCTTCTCGTGTTTTTGTCACTGGCGTTCTTTCTCCTAAGCACCAGCGATTGCTTTATTGCCGTTTGTGTCATGTAGGCTCCGACACTGTGTCGAAGCTCATTCGGACGCAGTCCACCCTCGGTCTTGATGCGGCTTCTTTCGAGAAGCCGCCCAAGACCGACTCTCACTTCTGCACTCAGGGTAAGATGCATCGTTGCACCTACCCTGACTCCCCTTCTCGCGTACTTCGTCCTCTCAAGTTAGCCCATTCGGACCTTCTCGGTCCTCTTCCTTTCGAGCTTTTGTTCGATCGGGTTCGATACGTCCTGACTCTGACAGATGACTTCACTCAGATGCGCTAGGTCTACAACTTGCGCCAAAAGAGTGACGCCGATCTTGCGGCTCGCCTTTGGCTAGTGATGGCTGAGCGTCAATCACGGCACACGCTACATACCTCCCGCTCGGATCGCGGCGGTGAGTTTCTTGGCGAGATGGACGGCTTCTTCGTCGAGCACGGGGTTTTTCACCAGGTCTTTACTCCTGCTACTCCTCAGCGGAACGTTGTTTTTTAGTGCTGGAACCGCACCATGGAGGATGCGGTTCGCGCTATGCGGTTTGAGTGCGGTCTCCCGGTGTCCTTCGCCTTTGAAGGATTCGCCTACATGACTAGGGTCTGGATCCGCCTCCCGCACGGTTCCCTTCCGGACCACGTCACACCGTACGAGCTCTGGTTTGGTCACCGTGCTGACCTGCACCTTGCTTGCGTCAGGGCATCCTTGGCTTCTGTGTGGTACACCGAGGACTAGCAGGGGTCCAAGGTCTCATCGCGGGGTCGCTTGTGTGCCTTCGCAGCATCTCGCCGCAACCAAAGGCCTAGCGCTTTTGGAGTCCTTCTGGTCATCGCATCATTGATTCATGTGATGCGCTCTTCTTTGATTCTCTCACCTATCGTGATCTGGGATCGATCACGGCGTTGTCCGTCACGCACGTTCCTACGTGTGAGGTTTCTCGACGGATGGGGGAGTCTGCCCCTGCGAGTACCTCTCGCCAGGATCATGTGTCCGATGGAGCTCCCTCCACGTGTCGGTCTCCGAATCTTGATGACCCAACGATCATTGCTGTCGGCCCAGAGACCTCTCCAACACAGCCAGCTTCTACCCCTCTTCCCTCGCATCCCACAGGTAACTTTGATGTTTTACTCGTGTCCGCCAGTACTCCTACCTCTGTGTGTTGTCCTGCCTCACCTGCTCCTACTTTCACACGTAGTCCCGTGTCTCCGACACACTCATCTCCTCGCACAGCATCACCAGCTCCTTTACCTCAGCCCTCACCAGCTGTGGTTGTGCCTGTCTGTGAGCCTGAGGTGCGCCCCTCGAGCCCAGGTTTGTCACGTGAGCCCGGTGGTCATCTTCGACCATTGGACTCCGGAGTCCAGCGAGTGTCAGGTCTTGCATCCAGGCGCTCCACTCGCAGCATCGCGAGTGGTGATCCCGGCACAAAGGCCCTAGACTTGAGTGTCCTCACTGAGCACATGGAGGTACATCTCACGTGCCGTGTAGGGCACGATCTCATCACTCGTGAGTTTCATATCGCTTGTAATGCAACAGCTGATCTTGTGGTTGTCAGACCTAGCACTGAGGCGTGTGCTTTTACCACGCAAAGCTCTCCCTCTATGGCACCTGACCCGGGCACACTGAGGGAAGCTCTCTCATCATAGGATGCTGACGCTTGGCGTGCTGCCTATGAGGATGAGCTTTGCGCCATCCAAGAGCACGGAGTTTACGAGCTAGTCGACCTTCCACCTAGGATGAAGGCTATTCAGGTCAAGTGGGTTTTTCGCAAGAAAGTGAAGCCGGATGGCGCACTGGAACGCCACAAGGCTCACTTGGTCGTCAAGGGCTACTCTCAGATCAAGGGCATCGATTACACTAACACCTTTTCCCCTGTTGGCCGCATGACCTTAGCTCGAGCTCTGTTTGGTGTAGTGGCTCAGCATGACTGGGAATTCCACCAGATGGATGTGAAAAATATGTTCCTCCGTGGCTCTCTAGATGAGGAGATTTACATGGCTGAGCCACCTGACTTTGAGGACAGTGACAATGTCTAGCGCTTGTGCAAGTCCTTGTACGGCCTCAAGTAGTCTCCTCGGTGTTGGAACCAGGAGATTGGTGACACACAGACTCATACAAGATATGTACAGAGCGAGGCACATCCCTCTCTCTTTATCCGATGGACGCTTGAACGATTCACCGTCATCCTGGTGTATATCGACGACCTTCTGATCGCGTCTCCTTCTATGGAGGTTGTGAAGGAGGCTAAAGGCTGTCCTCCAGAATGCCGATAGGATGAAGGACCTTGGTCTTGCAGCCATGTTTCTTGGCATGGAGATTGTGCGAGACCGCAGACGTCGGACGCTAGTGCTGCATCAGGCCCAATCCGCACATGTAGTGGGGGAGCGCTTCAGCGACCTCCCCGGTGCAGTGCCCACGGCCTTCATGACTCTCACGACTGACGGGCAGGATGCCCTAAAGGTGGACTATCCCACACCGCTCGAAAGGAGTGTGGACGTGAGTTTTACCTCCGTCTCATTGGATCTTTCATGTACCTGGCCACCTCCGCAGGTCCTGACATCGCCTTTGCCGTCAACCTCCTAGCCCAGTTTTTGCAGGCTCCACGCGCTAGAGCCCTTCATGCGGCTGTGCAAGTGGTACGGTATGTGGTCTCCACGCCTTACCTCGGAATTTGTTTTCACCGGGAGTGTTCTGTAGTCCTTGAAAACTACACTGACAACGACTGGGCCTGGAGCCCAGATGGAAAAAGTCACACCGGTTACGTGTTCCTGCTCGGTGGCACCGCTGTGTCCAGGCACAGCGGGAAGTAGGACTGCATTACATGTAGCTCATCGGAGGCAGAGTATGTTGCTCTGGGTGCAGGGCCTGCTGAGGCGGTATGGCTGCAGCGCCTGTTGCTTGAGCTGGGTCAGTCAGTAACTGTCATTGTGCTTCGTTGCGACAACCAGAGTGCTCTTGCCATTGCTGAGAACTCTGGTGTCTTTAGGCTCGCACGAGTTATAGTGCGGTTGAGCATTACTTTGTGCATGATCTAGTGCAGCGACATGCAATCTCCGTCATATGGGTTGGCACTGACATGTAGCATGCTGACTTCTTCACGAAGGCACTAGCACGCGGGAAATTTTTGGTGGCCATTCTTTCGATTGGACTTCGCCCCTTGCCTGAGAGTGGTTGAGTGTGGGGTTTGTTTGTGTCTGTGTCATGACAGTTTTTGCACTCGTTGTTGTACTCGTATCAATGATGCGCATGTCTGGACATGCGTACCATCGGGTCATGGGGGAGTTGTGATTTGTGACATTCCAATCAACCTGTACAGTTTAGTGTGACCCCTCAGCTGTGTCCATACTTGTGCAGATCCCTGATGCGGATCCTGGTGGTACCTGTGCATCGTTTGGTGGTGGACTACCAGCTTGGAGCTCACCTACGACCGTTCCAGAGCTCTAGACGCTACTCAGGACCTCCTGTAGTTTTTCTGCAACATGCAAGAGTTTCTCGGTGGACTGGCCGTTGGCCTGATTTGCATGTTTTTACATTGTGTGTCCACCATTTGATTCTAGATGAATGTATGTGACAAGTCGTAGCATCCGGGTTGTGATTCTGCATGTCTAGGTTCAGACGGCGTAGCGTTCTGACATGTCTGCGCAGAGTTACGGCCAAAACAGTGGTTTTGGGTCGGTTTCAGGACAGATCGTGTGCTGCCGCATGTGACACCCGCTGTGCGCCGCGGCAGGTACTTATGCCATGGACCTGTAACTTGTCATTTCTCTCTTCAAATGCTATTGAAGCATTCTGACACTTTGCCTTGTGTCTCCTAGCCAGACATTTGCCGTTGTGTGTACGACTTGTGAGTGTCGTCACCGTCTGACCAGGCACTGACGCCTAGTCGGCCGTGTGGTGCTAGGAGGCTTCCACGCATCTTCCATGGAATCTGGACATTTCCGTTTCTGATGATGAATGTGATGGTCAACAATTACTGTAACACTGCATGTGACTGGGAAATTTTTGCCTCCCAATACTTTGATTTCACTTCTCCGGTTTGATAGACTATGCTTGGCAGGATTGCACTCAATGTATTGGTCACTGTTGGTTGTGGTTGTGACACACGCAAGTGACCTCTTGACTCTACACACACACAGCCATCATCACTGTGGGTGACTAACTTGAGCTGTTGCTCTCCGGTGCAAAGTGAAGTTACCCGGAAGTTTCCGAAGTGAATGGTGTGTGACGAGGCAGGTGAGCATGAGAGAGCATAAGGCATGGCACGGATGCAGTAAACGCTTGCCTAACAACTTACGATACACCAAGACAGTTAGAGTGAAGGGAGCGAGCGGGCTAAGTGTTGAATTTCGTTGGCCACTCACATCTCTATGCCCTCTTGTCTCCTCATCCTCCATGCACACTCATGTATAGAGTAACTAACGTGGCCTTAGCTGGGAAGACGACAAGCGATCCTACCATGAGTGGCGCCTCTTCCACCATGCCACAACTACCTTACCCAGTAGTGCCTTCTGGAACATGCATGGTCATGGCTTGAATCTTTATCTTTGATGCAAGAGATGTTACAATGTGTACAATCTCACTACAGTGCCCTGAATCATGTTCACTTGCCTTGAGTGGTCTCTGGGGAGCTACATTTCCCGGGTGCTAATCCTTAGGGGGGCACCATACTCGGTTCACCCGTGCATCGGTGAGTAGCCACCGCTCGTTTTGATACCAAGCGGTCAGGCTCAACCCCCGGGTGGCGATGTGGGCTTGCTAGGGTATCTTGCTTGCTGCGAGTGCACGCTCACCGGTTGCTAAGTCTCGCTCGCTTCCCCCCCCCCACCTTTTTTCTTGGTTCTGCACCCGAGCTATTAAGGCAAGTGTTCTCCAAATCCATGGTCTTTTGTGTGCTTCCTCGTGGCTTGTTGCTACTTCACACACATGTGCCCTAGGAAGTTGTCAAGTAACTACTGGTATCAGAGCAATGAGGACCCGTCCCCACTACTTGTCGATCGTGGCCCTCAGAAACCGCTCGCCAATGGCTTGGTGTCCCATGCAAGCTCTCAGCATTCTCGCCCCGTTCCACCACAGACCCCCTCTTAGCAGCGTATCTTTGCTGCTGGCCGCATCTTCGGCACCTGGCAGCAACACCTAGAAGTGCTGTTGTAGTGTACACCTGTTTCGTGACTCTCGCGGAGTAGCCCCATCTCGCGATCACCCACACGCGCGGGCGGTCGTGCGTGTACATCTCTCTCGATTACATTCAGCATTCACAGCAGTCTGCCGTCCTCCTCCAGTGGACCGAGCCTCCGTCCCTTGGTGGAGCACCCCACTGCAGCGCTCTCCATGCACTCAGCCCCACTCTTGCATGCTGGGAGACGCTCGCTTCCCTCTCTCTTAAACGGTCCTCCGTCACTACAATCTGCCGCTACAACGCTTGGAGCACTTTGCTCCATTCAGCTCCGCTCTCCTGTAGTGGCTTGCAACTCCAAGACGCAACAGGCCCTGGCATCTTTTGCTCACAGCACCTAGCGGCAGGCACACATCTTGGCTGCTTCTACAGCCACAGCAGCAGCCATACTGGATTCACGGCCCATTGACGGCCCTCCAGACAAGGAGCTTGACTCCCCTCATACAGTTGCATGCTACACTGACCACGGGTGGGAGGACCCTCGCCTCTTCGACCCTCCTTCACCCTAAGACAATGACACACCGTTGTGGTTCCACATGCTCGACACACCCCATTGGCGCGAGGAACTTGCTGAACTGGACAAGAGGGAGACGACTGAGCGTGAAGAGGACATCAATTGGCAGGTTTACGGCGGACGACCTGCCTCCATTGCCACCAAATCTCTCAAACATGCGACCTCCTCACGACCCACAGTCGTCCAACACTATAGCTACTCCCGATCCCACATCTACTTCATCTCCCACAACAGCCGCATCAACTAGGCCGTCGCCAACTCCAGAGGTACCCGGGGTGATCCCCATCCTCCCAGTTCACACCGACTCCATCGGCCTGGCAGGTGCCATTCTTAACGCAGCTGTAGGAGTCGTAGCAACCTTTGCAGCCACTGCTTGCGCGTGCAAAGCTCTGACACAGACAGCGTGGGCCGTGCCGCCGATGCATACGCACACACAACAACATCTCTCACAATGTTTTCACCCGCAACCGCTAACATTGCTACCCAGATCACAACAGTAGTAGCCTCCGTTGCCACTGCGTCATCGTCCGTCGCAGACTCAACTGCAGCCGCCGTCGGCTCCATTCGCGCTTCCACACTAGCTAGAGTCCTGACCCCCACCGGTGCCTCTCGAGAGCTCACACCTCACGTCACCACAGGGGTCCTTGTTGCGTCAGCGTCAATGGCGGTTGCCGGAGGAACAGTCATAGGCCTTCTCAGCCTCACCGTGGCAGTCGTAGGGTGGATTGCTGTCCTCTTCTCATCAGCTGCTGTAGTGGTGGCTCCTCTCTTTGCACTGCTACCTTGCCACAGTTCGGTGAGAAACCTCGTCACTTTCATTGCTTAGCCATTCTTCATCTCATTCCCTCTTTCTGCTCACTCATGCAATGCCATGACCAGAGGAGACAATAGAGGCTCTCCAAGCTGCCCTTAGTGAGGCCCAGGCGGCACGTCGTAAAGCAGAGGATGCCATGCAACAGAATCGTGAGGCACAACAGGATTTAGCCGCCACGGTAGCAGGGTTAGTCATTGAGTATCTAAGGGCTTTCCCAGGCCTTGCCGCTGTTCTCCCTGCTGATGAAACTGCATCTGCTGACTCATATGTGCCTCCGAGTGGTGCTGTCCCCAACTCTTCTTCTCTCGCTCTCTCAGCAGCCACACTTACTTGGGTCCTTCTCCCTGGATGGAAAAAGGACTTCGAGACACCACCACCGTAGTTTACCTCCAAACTCACTTTCACCTCATGGGAAACGCGCTTCAGTGTGTGCGTCCAAGGGGAACTGCTGTGGGAGTACTACTCCCCTCCAAAGCCGTCCTTTGTGCCACAACCAGTAGAGGCGGCCCGGGCCATTTGCGCTCTCATCAATGCAGGATCCAAAAGCCTTCTTGATGACATTGGTACATATAATGCAGGTCTAACACGAGGCACACCTGATGACCCTGTCAGTGCCTCCGCCCTCATTCATCGTCACAAGACAGTCATTGGGCATGCAGCCCAGAGTGCTCTGATGGTACAATTTAACATACTGTAGATGCGGGCTGATGAGACATCGGATGAGTATTGGACGCACAGTCTGCGCTTACTACGCGACCTGGGCAAGGCTGCTCCTGGTCCCCTGTCTGCCTGTTTGTCCATCGTCGCGGGTCTCGTCCCTGAACTCTCAGATATCTACCTTCACCTCTCCCAGGCAGAGCTCGAGCGCCTTGCTTTTGCTCTGCTCCCTACGGACATTTTGCCAGGGATTGGACCCCTCTATGATTTCACTGCTTCACGCCTCACAGATTGGTGGAACAGTCCGCAGAACAAGCGCATGCATCGTGCTGTCCTCGCTGCAGTTACCACCTCCCATCCTATTCTGCAGCTATCGCCACCTCACCCTCAGTTTCCCCTTCTCCTGCGGCAGCTCACTCCACTCAGGCTACTTCTAGGGGCGAAGGTGGTGGCTCCAATTGTGGGGGTAGCCGTGGAGGTGGGAAAGGGCGTGGGGGTTACCGGGGTGGCAAGCCATCCTCCAGCTCCACCACCAACATCGATGTCAACTGCTGGAACGGTGATGCCTCTAGCCATTCTGCGCCCAAATGTCCTGCGCCACGTGATGATGCCCTTCTGGCCTCCTACATGAGCGCCCATTGGGCGCGCACAGGCGTCACCTCCTCCTCAACAACAGTAGCAGTGACGGTGGCATCTCCCTCACCTTCTTCTTTGGCCTCAGCTCTCACCACCACCTCTGCTCCCCTTCAGCCGTTGCCTTCACCAACCGGTCCTTGGGGCTGGATCCTACCCCCCACTGGTCCCTCCTACTATGGTCCTCCATCCTCACACTACTCCGCACCCTCGTGGACGCGTGACAACAGCCATATCTCTGATCGCTCCTCTGATTGCTCCTTTGACCACCGCGACGAGGAGTGTGTTCTTGAGCGGCGCCTGGTGGAGCTCCTCCACCTTCGATCTCAGGGAGGTGAGAGTGTGAGTGGCCCATGTTATGTGTCTGTCTGTAAGTCTGACGCCAACCTTTGTGGTGCAGTATCTGGGAGTGTTCAGGGGGCCCTGCCTGATGCATGTGATTGGTTTGAGGACTGGCAGTCTTACACGTTCCCCACTCGTCTTGGTGCCCCCTCCTCTCTGTCTCTTCGTGGCACTGTCATTGTCTGTCTCATCCTCCCCACTACTTGTGCAGTCCCCAGCCTCTGGATCATTGATTCTAGGGCCACCAATCACACAAATTCCTGTCGCTCCTCCTTTGTCTCCCTTGGCCCTGTCGGCTCTGTTCATTCTGTGCGCACTGGCTCCGGCCAACTCCTCCCCGTGCACGATGTTAGTGTCGTTCGTTTTGTTTGTCCTCGAGGCACCGTATATCTCCCTGATGTGCTGTACATCCCAGATCTTGAGGTCAGCCTGTTCTCTGTGAGCACCCTTGACGACCAAGGCATGGACTTCTTGTCCAGCCGAGGCCTTACCTCGATTTCTCTCTGCTCATCCGGCCGTGTTGTTCTGCGCAGCATGCGCTGTGATCATCTGTTTTGTGTTCCGCTTTCCCTGTCCTCGTCTTCCGCTGCCTATGCTCTTGTTCATGTGGCACCCTCCTTGTCTCCCGCTCACGTTGACCTCTTGCATCCTCGGCTTTGCCACATTCATCTTGCTGCCATCCAGTGCCTCCTCCGTCTTTAGCTTCTTGCGGGCCTGGACCCCGCCACCTTTGCACCTCCCTGCTCCTTGCATTGTCTTGACTGTGCCAGTGGCAAGATGCACCGGTCTTCGTTCTCCACATCTGAGTCCAATTCCTCTCACCCTCTTGACCTTGTCCGTGCCGGTGTTGTGGATCCTTTTCCCCATGACTTCCTTGGTGGTCTCGGTTGCTATGTTCTTTGCTTGAAGGATGACTTCTCCCAGAACCGTTGGGTCTTTGCTCTTTGTCACAAAAGTGACGCTACAGATGTCCTCGAAGTGTGGCTTCCTCAGGGCGAACGGGCTTGTCTTCATTCCTTGCGCGTGTTTCACAGTGACAGAGGGGGTGAGTTCTTTGGTCCCACCTCTCGCTTCATTGAGTCTCGTGGTGTTGGTATTGAGTTGGTTGCTCCCTACACCCCGCAGGAAAACGGCGTATCTGAACAATGGAATTGCACGCTTGCTGATGGCGTACGCACACTTCTCTTTGCCTCCGGTCAATCCCCATTGTTCGTATTTGAGGCCATGCCTTCCATGACGTGGTTCTGGAACCGGGTTCCTCATGGCCCTCTTCCTCACACCATCACCCCATTCGAGCGCTGGACGGGTCAACGGGCCAACCTCCGCCTTGCTCGTGTGTGGGGGTGTCTTGCCTCCGTCTGGCTCCCTGCCAACCAACGGCCTGGTAAGTTGTCCCCCCCGAGGTCGCCTATGTGTCTTCCTTGGTGTCTCTAAGGCGTGGCATTTTTGGGATCCCTCCCGGAGTTGTGTCATTGAGTCCCGGGACGTGCTGTTCTTTGAGCACTTGTTTGAACGTGACGCTCCTCGCTTCGGCGGGTCCCGCTCTCTACCTTCTCGGGGTGGGGATGGCTCTCTCCCCTCTTAGGTGTCTGATCTCCACTCCATGCATCCCTCGGTTTAAGCTGCCTCATCTGCTCCCCTGGGGCCCTCTGCCTCCTCCATTCCTACCCCTCTGTCTGGCCCGGAGCCGTCAAATTGCACTGCTCCTATGTCTCTCTTTTCTTCTGCTTCTCCACCCTTTGGTTACTCTAAACCCTCTGCCCATTCGGAATCGCCTTCTGCCTCTGAATCCATCTCTCTTCCCATATCTCCTGATCGCTCTGAGCATTCTGCTCCCTCTATCTCTCCTACTCCTCCTGCCGCCGTGCACCCACGCTCTCTTACTCCGTCTCCTCTGCCACCCTCACGGACTCAGTCCATCCCACCTATCTCACCCTACACGCGTGGCGGTCGCCTCAGGGCTCTCCCTTCTCAGTCTCACCCTGTGTTCTCTGGTGACCCTGGTCTCCATGCTCTTGGTCTCACGACCTCTGGCCTGTCTGCAGCTGTCTCTGTCGCTCATCCCAGCAATTCCCTTGCCTAATCCCTTGTTGAATAGGAGTTCCACTCAGCTCTCTTGTCGTCTGTAGCTGGGTATGTCGCCTCGTGCTTTGCTGCTACTGGTCTCTTTCCCCTTCCGCCTGAACCATTGACTATAGAGGCGGCGCGCACGGCAACTGATTCCTCTCTCTGGGAACAAGCCATGAAGGCTGAACTCAATGCCCTGTCAGAGCACAGTGTGTATGAACTTGTGGACCTACCACCAGACCACAAAGCTGTTGTGGCCAAATGGGTGTACCGTCGCAAATTGAACCCATATAACACCGTTGAGCAGTACAAGGCCCGCCTCACTTCAAAGGGATTCTCCCAAATCCCTGGTGTTGACTTTGACAAGACGTTTGCACGAGTCGGTCGCTACACGACTGCCAGAGCATTGCTCACCCTAGTTACACAGCATGACTAGGAGCTGGAGCAGATGGATGTCAACAATGCCTTCCTGCATGGTAAGTTAGATGAGGTGATTATATGGTTCAGCCACCTGGTTTCTCCGATGGGACAAACCGTGTGTGGCGACTGTGCAAGGCACTCTATGGGCTCAAGCAGTCCCCACGCTACTGGAACCAAGAGATCACGGCGACCCTGGAAAAAGGGGGCTTCCGAAGGAGTCCAGTAGACCCCACTCTATTCCTCAGTGCCCCCATTAAAGTGTTGGTTACCATTATGGTCTATGTCAATGATCTTCTCATTGCATCTCCTGACGTTGCATCCGTCACTGCTACCATGTTCCTGCTACAGTCAGCATACAAAATGAAAGACCTTGGTCCGGCCGGTGATCGCGCATGTCACACTCTGCACGTGCACACGGTTGTGTATGTTCACAGCCTGGGGGAGCGCCTCGGTCCTCTTCTCACTGCCATCCCCACTGCGTCCATGCCCATGACTCCCTCGGGCCAATCACTATTGAAATCCTCAGACGTCTCAAAACTGGAGGAGACAATGGATGTGGTTGACTACCTCTAGGTCTTTGGCTCACTGATGTACCTTGCCACCACCACACATGCTGATGTTGCCTTTGCTGTCAACTTTTTGTCCCAATTCTCTCAATGTCCCTGTGAGCGGCATCTTAAGACTGCCTTGCGAGTCGTGCGTTATGCACTTTCCTCACCACGTGTCAGTTTGTACTTCCGTCCATAACCCTCACTTGTGGTTGACGACTTCATTGATAGTGACTAAGCACATGACTTTGATGCACGCAGCAGAACATGGTACATTTTCATGGTTGGTGGGACCGCCGTTTCTTGGAAGAGCGGCAAACAAGGGTGTGTTGCCCGCAGCACAGCCGAGGCTGAGTTTGTTGCTCTTGGTGCAGGCACGTGTGAGGCTGTCTGGCTGTGTCGCCTGCGGTAGCAATTGCGTGTCCCCATCCGTTGCACCACTCTGCGATGTGACAATCAAAGCACAAAGGCCATTGCCGAGAACAGTGGCATACACCACTCATGCACTAAGCACATCAACGTTGAGCATCACTTCATTCGTGAGTGCATTGCTACTGGCATTGTCTAGGTTGCTTAGGTGGACACACGTTCTCAGAGAGCAGACTTCCTCACCAAGGCCCTCAGTCGAAATGTCTTCAAGAGTGCTGTTCATGTCGTTGGTTTCATGTGTCCCCATGGCCCAGGTTGAATTATGCTGTGAGTCTCACATCTCATCCTGATGTGATTTCATGTGTGTGGGGTGTCTGCCTACGGGTCATGGGGGAGTGTTGAAGTTCGTTGGCCACTCACATCGCTATGCCCTCTTGTCTCCTATTACTCCATGCACACACATGTACAGAGTAACTGACGTGGCCTCACCTGGAAAGTCATCAAGAGATCCTACCATGATTTGCGTCTCTGGCGACATGCCACAACTACCTCACCCAGGAGTGCCTTCTGGCACATGCATGGTCATGGCTTGACTCTCTATCTTTGATGCGAGAGATGCTAGAGCGCGTACACTCTCACTGACGTGCCCTGCATCATGTTTACTTGCCTTGAGTGGTTTTGGGGGAGCTACATTTCCCGGGTGCTGATCCTTAGGGGGCCACCACGCTGGGTTCACCCGTGCATCGGTGAGTAGCCGCTGCTCGTTTTAATACCAAGCGGTCGGGCTCGACCCCCGAGTGGCCGGTGTGGGCTTGCTAGGGTATCTCGCTCGCTGCGAGTGCACGTTCACCGGTTGCTAAGTCTCATTCACTCTCCCCCTCACTTTTTTTCTCTGTTCTATACCCGAGGTGTTAAGGCAAGCGTTCTCCGCATCCATGGTGCTCTGTGTGCTCTCTCGTGCCTTGTTGCTACTTCAAACGCACGTGCCCTAGGAAGTTGCCGAGTAACTACACTAAGCACTGGTGAGCACGCACTCACGTCGAGCATCACGCTCGGGTGAGCAAGTGCTCCCACCCAAGGGTCGAGCCCGACCACTTGAATTAAACCGAGGGTGGCTACTCAGCAGTGCACGGTCCAGACCGGCACATTGGTTCGCTAAGGATCAGAAATCGGGAAAAATTCAACTCCCCCAAAACACTCAAAGGCAAGAAACTATGGTCCAGGGCACGGCAGTGAGAATTTACAAACCCTAGCATCTACCACATCACAGAATCATAGAAAGTCGTGAAGTGGCCATGTGTGCGCCAGAGGACACTCCTAGGTCCAGTAGTAGCTTCATGATGCCAGAGACTCCAGTCAAAGTGGGCCCGCATAACGTCTTTCCAGGAGAGGCCATTGTCACTTAATCTGTACATGTGTGTGCAGAGTGTGGGAGACAAGAGGGTATAGAGCTGTGAGTGACCAACGGACCTCGATACTCCTCCAGGACCTGCATGCAAGCAATCCACACACATGAAGAGAACAACAAAGAGTGAACAGAAGTACCAGAGATGCACCATGCAAATCAACCTGGGTCATGCGGATAGATGAGACCAACACATTGAACATCACCCTTGAAGACATTTCGACTGAGGGCCTTGGTGAGAAAGTCTGCTCTCTGAGATTGTGTATCCACCCAAGCAATTTGGACAATGCCAGCAGCAATGCACTCAAGAACAAAGTGATGCTCCACGTTGATATGCTTGGTGCGTGAGTGATGCATGCCATTATTCTCGGCGATGGCATTTACACTTTGGTTGTCACAATGCAGAGTGATGCACCGGATGCGAACACGCAATTGTTGCTCTTGCCTACACCAAGAGCAAAATACTCAGCCTCAACAGTGCTACGAGCAACACACCCTTGTTTGCCGCTTTTCTAGGAGATTGCAGTTCCACCAATGAGGAAGACGTATCAAGTTTGGCTTCGTGCGTAAGATTCATGTGCCCAATCACTATCTGTGAAACCGTCCACCACGATTCAGGGTTGTGTACGAAAGTACAACCCAACACAAAGGGTGGACAGGACGTAATGCACTATCCGCAGTGCAACCTCAAGATGGTGCTCACGGGGGCACTAGGAGAAATGAGACAAGACGTTCACAGCAAACGCTACATCAGCACGCATAGTGGTGGCAAGGTACATCAGTGAGCCAATGACCCGGAGGTAGTCGGTTACATCAAACATTTCCCCCAGCTTGGATAGCTCCAGAGACTCTAGTAGGGACTGGCTAGATGGTGTCATAGGCGTGGACGATGTAGGAATTTCTGTGAGAAGCGGTCCGAAGCGCTCCCCCAAGCTGCACACATACGCAACTTGGTGAATATGCAGGGTGCGATGTGCACGATCACGCTCCAACTCTATGCCCAAGAAAACACAAGCAGGACCAAGGTCCTTCATCTTGTATGCAGTTTGGAGCATGGACTTTACAGCCGAAACAGACACGGCATCAGGGGAGGCAATGAGAAGATTGTCTACATAGACAAGGATGGCGACAAGTGGCTTGGTGGGAGCACTGAGGAATAGGGCAGGATCCACAGTACTTCTTCGGAAACCTCACTTTTCTAGGGTAGCTGTGATTTCTTCGTTCCAGCAGTGTGGGGACTGCTTCAGGTCATAGAGAGCCTTGCACAGGCGCCAAACTTGGCTAGTTCCATCAGAGAAGCCGGGCGGCTGCACCATATACATCTCCTCGTCCAACTTGCCATGGAGGAAGGCATTGTTGACATCCATTTGCTCTACCTCCCAGTCATGCTAAGCAAGGCTCAGAAGAGCCCTAACCGTGCTGTAGTAACCGATTGGGGCAAAAGTTTTGTCAAAGTCAACACCAGGGATTTTAGAGAACCCTCTTGCAGTGAGACGAGCCTTGTACCGTTCAATGGCTTTATCAGGGTTCAGCGTGCGACGGTACACCCACTTGGCTGCAACTGCCTTGCAACTTTGTTGGAGGTCCACGAGCTCGTAGACACCGTGCTCAGACAGTGCGTTGAGCTCGGCTTTCATGGAATTCTCCCACAAGATTAAATGAGAGGCCGTGCGGGCTGCGTGCACAGTCAACGGTTCGGACGGAAGAGGAGAGAGACCAGAAGTAGCAAATCACAAGGCAACATACCCAGCTACATACAAAGGGAGAGCTGAAACTCTTGTTCAATGAGAGAGTAGCCAAGTGTTGTGTTGGGGTGCACCACGGAGATAGCCACAGACAGCGTAGAGGTTGCAAGACCAAGAGCACGGAGACCAGGGTCCCCGGAGACAACAGGGTGCGACTGAGATGGAAGCTTCCTGAGACGACCACCACGTGTGTAGGGTGAGACTAGGGGGATAGACGGGACACGTGCTGCAAAGGAGGGGGCAGCAGAGCGCGGGTGCACCGAGACTGAAGGAGACGAAGAGTCAGCTGTAACAGAGGGCTCATAGAGGACAGTAGACGGCGCGGACAAGGCACCAGTTTTAGAGAGAGGGGAGGAGGCAGAGGGTGAGCTAGCAGAGGGCTCAAGAGAGTCGGAAGATTGAGAGACAGGGGACGTCACAGGCGGAGGGAGGTCAAAGGGCACAGTGGAGGCCAAGAAATGAGGACCCAAGGAGGGAGAGGAGTCCAGGGGCTCGGAGGAGACAGGGGGTGTCCAGGGATGCACGGAGGGGAGAGTAGCAGACCCAAAGGTAAGAGGACCACTCCCACCAGAAGAAGGCGGATAGAGGGACCCACCAGAACGGGAGGTGTCACGCTCGAAAAGGTTTTCAAAGAAAAGAGCCTTGCGAGACTCAAGGACACAACAACGTGAAGGGTCCCAAAAGCACCAGGCCTTGGAGAACAAGGAGAATCCAAGAAAGGTGCACAAGCAGCCACGGGCAGACAGTTTACTATCCCTTTGGTCCGCTGGGATCTACACAGAAGTAAGACACCCCCAGACGTGAGCAAGGTGGAGGTTGATAATTATCTCGTGTACATATACCCTCTCCATTGTGGCCATGAGTGTGCAGAACGTGCTGAATCAGAGAGTGGAGGCGACACACAGTGAGCGCATGCATCACCAGTGGACTCGCAATACCCTTGTCCACGTTCCACGTGCTCGCTCCCCTCCTGGGCAGCAGTGCCCCAGCTCCAACCGGCACCGACCAGACACTACTCCAAGATTTGTTCTATTTGAGTGCCAGAGCTGTCACTTTGGGTGACCTAGTTTAGACTCACATGTGACTTGAGGTTAGTTCTGACTGGCATAGATGAGTTCCAAACTCGGACTGGTTCGGTGAGGCGTTTTGGGTCTCGAGTGGCTTTCTGCCCTTGCGTTTGGATGAGTACCGGCGAGCTTCGCTCGCCGGTTGACGTGTGAGCTTGGTTAGCGAGCCTCACTCGTAGGAACTCTGTCTTGTCTCACTACCTACTTTGTAACTATGGCGACGGCCATGGCCGCTATACAAACCCAAGTCTAGCTCCCTGGAAATTGCACCATTTCAAGTGAGAACAGTCCCATTAGAACCGCAGCCCTTCCCTCATGGTATCAGAGCCCTGATCGCAGGGCGTGAGGAAAATTGCAAGGGGCAAGAAAGAGACTAGAGCCGCGGCATTAGGGGCGGAGCTGAAAGAGTGTGGCGGATCTGACCACCGCAGCAGCAGGCCGCAGCCGCTGAGGTAGCGCGCGCAAGGACAGACATACCTCACAAGGTTTGCGTGCTCCTACAGTGCCACGTGGAAGCACCCCAAGGGAAGGGCGAGGGCCGCTGGCATCTGCTGTCGAGGGCCGACGAGGAGACCCATCGGTTGACGATGGACTTGGCCGACGGCAGCCGAGAATCTCAGCCAAGACTCGCAGCCGAGATTCTTGGCTCGAGAGGACCTGCAACCAACCCAAAAAAAAAGAACAAAACAAAGGGAAAACAGCATCGCATAGGTGAGAGGAGTCACCAGACAGCACAACCGCTGAAGTTTTTATAGATCCTTCTCATTCCTCGGCGGTGCAGGTGTAACGCCAGGGGACAGGAGACCGGCCGCGTAACAAAACAAAGGGATGAGTGCCACCGGATCTGTGCCGGGTGGCAATGCCGCCCCAAATGCAAATCAACCTGCTAAGAGCCAACCGGCAAATCAACCAACCGTGACGATGGGCACAGTGACCTGGGATGAATTGACCAAGGTGATGGCTCACAAAGATTTGTCGCCGCCACCACTAGGCACGAGATATTTTCTTGCATGGAAGCATGTTTTCCTTGCATGGGCGGCGTAGCATGGTCTCAAGGAGTTGTACCTCTCCTCGCCGGCCAATGACGTCGAGGATTGTATCCTCCTACGCTCCTTCAACGCCCTTACTCGGGCCCTTCCGGATGAGCAGGCGTACGAAATCCGCCACCTCCATTTCTGTGGCAAAGGGGAAGATCCAACCTATCCTCGCACCGGAGCACCTCGCCCATACGAGGCATGGCAGCACCTCGCCACCCGCCAGGAAGAACAGGGTATGGCCTTGGTGATCTCACTCCACGACAGGCTGCGCCAGCTGTACCCTAAGCCAAGAGCACCAATAGCGGAGTATTGGGATGTGACGATGGATATCTGTCGTCGGATATTGGGGCTCGGCGCGCCGTGCTCCATGCTGGAGTGGCTTGACCCAGTCCTTCTTCACCTCGGCGAGCCATACAGGGAGTTTCGGTGCAACCTGCTGCGGCGACTGCGCGTCATCAACATAGAGAGCACGGATCTAGCGGAGGTGTTCGAGGAGCTACGCCACTACGAGGATATCCTCCGTGGAGAGGCTCGAGAGGCAGACACGGTAACAGCGAGTGTCTTTGTGCACCAGACTCCATCACCTACCCCTTCTGGAGCTGGACACACAGGAGGTCGTTGGGGAGGAGGCAGCGGCGGAGGTCGGGGCTCACAGTCAGCAGGAGGACGCGGTCGTGGCAAGGGTGCCGGGGGGTGCACCTGCAACTACTGCGGGCAATAGGGCCACTTCCGGCGTGCGTTTCCAGATATCCTTCGCATCATGAACCCCACACAGCAGCCGCAGACTCTCCTGCCACCTCGCCCTCAGTTTGGTTTGTAGCTGCACCCACCGGCTTGGTCCACGCATGGACCAGGGGTATGACGTCCATCTCCACCTTTTAGGGCAGCCACGTTTGGCCCACCACTCCTCCAGCTGCCAGCAGCCGGCCCAGTGGATCAGAGGCTCCTGCCCATGTACCAAGGGCCCTACTACGTACCACCAAGCTCCACAGTGCCAGTCCCCGCGCCGGACTGGGCGCAGCGCACCTACGCAGCGATGGCTGAGGCGTAGCAGCCAGCGACAGCGCAACCCATTGGGTGGATCACTTCGATGGAGCTCCGGCCACCAGAGCCGACAGCTACACTGCAGCCGCCAGGTTAGCGGCTTGGTCACACGCATGTCACCACTTCTCATACCCTTCCCATGCACGAATGGTTGTATGACACTGCTGCCTCGCATCACATGTCACCACATCGCCAGCTCTTTGTGTCATTGTATGCTGTGCCTGATGTTGAGGGGGTCAAAACTGGGTCTGGGGAAGTGCTTGCAGTTGAGGGTGTGGGGACTGTGGCACTTCAAGCACCTGGCAGGGTGATATGGCTGACTGGTGTCCTGTACGTACCCAGACTGAGAGTGAATTTGTCGTCTGGTGGTAAACTTGATCGTCAAGTTAGCGTGTCCAGTGTCATGCAGAACCAACGATGCACCCTTTTTGATGCCACTGGTGCACTGTTGGTTGATGGGCCACTACATGCAGATATGCTCTATCGTCTGACACTCTTTCCTATGTAATCACACAGACCACAAGCACATGTCGTGACTCTCACAGACACAACGCATGCTGAACTGCTTCACCACCGCTTGGCACATATTCACAATGACCTCATAGAAGACATGCTGAGGCACATCGCCGCACAGGGGCTTAGCCCAGAGGACTGCCCCCACGGACTGAAGGCAAGTACCTGTCTTGAATGTCATGAGGGAAAGGCCCACAGGCAAGATTTTCCGAAATCAACCACAGAGAGCAAGTCCCCACTTGAGTTGGTTCACGCTGACTTGACGGGGCCCATGCCAGTGCCATCTGTCCAGTACGGGTCTCAGTATGTGCTGAAATTGACAAATGATTACAGTCGATTCCGATGGGCTTTCCTGCTTGAAACGAAGGCGGATGCACAACAGGCAATCATTGAATGGATTGCACTTGCAGAACGGCAAACCAAATATCAACTGCTGAAACTGCGAACAGATCGCGGAGGAGGGTTCATGGGTGCCTTGACCGCAGCACTCAAAGCCAAGGGCATCAAACATCAGACCAGTGCTCCCTACACACCCGAACAGAACGGGGTTGCAGAGCGATAGCACCGCACCCTAACGGACGCTCTGCGCACTCTTTTGACAGAGTCGGGTCTGTCTTTTGGCTTATGGGAAGAAGCTGTCAAGTATGTCACTTGGGTGTAGAACCGCGTACCACAAGGTCCCCTGTCCAAAGCTGTTACGCCGTGGGAAAGGTGGTTCAAGGAAAAGGCAGATATTCATCCTGCCAGGGTGTGGGGCACAATGGCATGCGTGTGGTATGCACAACCGCAACGTGAAAACAAACTCAGCCCACGTGGCCGTTGGTGCGTGTTTGTAGATTTCTCACACATGTCCAAAGCATGGTGTTTTTGGGATCCTACAAGTCATTGCCTTTTGGAGAGCATGGATGCATCTTTCCTGGAACACATGCCTTACAAGGTCTTCCGCATCTTGAGGCACGTACCCAGCGCCACAAACCCACTACGTGAGTGTTTGGGTGTTTGTCCCAAGGGAGGTAACATCATCTCCTCGACCTGCAGAACAAAGAGAGGAGCAAAGAGCTCCCGTTCCCACCGACCTCCTGACCCCTGCGGATCTCACAAAGACAGAATCAAGTGCACCACATTCACCACCAGGGTTGTCACCCCAGGATCCAGCTGGGCACACGGAGGATTTTGTGACACCATCTCCAGAGCCTGTACGACGCCGTGCAGGATCTCCTGCGGGTTAACTACAAACAGTTTTTCCACACAGTCGGTCCCACTAAGATAGATCCTACACAAGGGGAACCACAGACGCTCGCTGAGGCTAGGAGGCGCATCAACGCTGCTGAATGGGAAAAGGTTATGGCAGCCAAGATCAATGCCCTGCTAGAGCATGACGTCATTGGAGTGGTCCCCTTGCCACCCGGTCGGAAAGCCATTGATGTCAAATGGGTGTTCAAGCTAAAACGGAATCTGGCTGGTCTAATTGACAAGTACAAAGCACGACTGGTGGCCAAAGGGTTCCACCAGGTGCCAGGACAGGACTTCACTGACACCTATGCACTGGTGGGCAAATACAGCACCAGCCGAGCGCTGCTTGGAGTTGCTGCGCACAAATACTGGGAAATCCACCAAATGGATGTAAAAAATGCCTTCCTTAATGGCCCACTTGAGGAAGAGTTGTCCGTAAAGCAACCAAAAGGGTTCGAAGATGGAACTCATTGTGTGTGGTTGCTGCTGAAGGCCCTATATGGGCTGAAGCAAGCACCTCGGTGTTGGAACAAGGAGATTGGCCACACTCTAGAATCAGGTGACTTCACACAAAGTGTGTGTGACCCCTCCCTTTTCCTACGCTGGGAGGGCAATGTTCCCATCGCACTGCTTGTCAATGTGGATGAATTGCTTATTCTTTCCCCTTCAATCCCGCTCATTGCACAGACCAAGTCACTCTTCACCCAGCACTACAGCATGACCGACTTGGACGAGGCACACACCTTCTTGGGCATGACCATTACCAGAAACAGAACCGCTCGCACACTCACTCCGCACCAAGGACGGTTTCTTGCACATCTCACCACACGCTTCCAGCATCTTGTCCAGCACCTGCCTCGTCAGTCCTCTCCCATGAGTCCCGATGTCTACGCGTACCTCCTTGATGTACAGAACACAGACTACGGACCGGAATGCGATCCCACACTGTACAGACAGATCACTGGAAGCCTATCATACCTCGCATCCACGACACGTCCTGACATCGCATGTGCTGTTAATATCTTGGCCCAGTTCAGTCAGCAGCCATGCAGCATGCATCACAAAGCAGTGCTGAAATTGCTTCGCTACGTGCAAGACACTGTTTGCTCTGGTCCCGTTTCTTCCCCAACATCAAATCCGCTGCTGAATGGGTACTGTGACAGTGACTACGCACGTGACAGACGAGCACACAGTTGGGGAGAGTATGTGTTTCCTGTGTGGGGAACAGCTGTGTCATGGCGCAATGCATAACAGTCATGTGTGGCTCGTAGAGTGGAAGAGGTAGAGTACAATGGCACTGGGTAAGGCAGCCTGTGAAGGGATCTGGTTGGGGCGGTTGTTAGAGGAATTGGGCTTGCGTGTGTCCGTAGTGCCTCTTCATTGTGACACTTCCACTGCACGCCGCATTGCCACAAATGATGGAGTGTTGCACCCACGCACAAAGCACATCAGCGTAGAACATCACTTTTTCCATGAAGCGATTGAAGCAGGCTCTGTGCAAGTCTTCCCTATCCAAGGAGACCACCAACTTGCCGACTTCCGCACCAAAGCTCTTCCTTCTACCTCCCTCCACTCCCAACTCCGCCATCTTGGTTGCACACCTACCGCACTCATGTCCAAGGGGGCATGTTCCCTCTCCATTGTGGCCATGAGTTGGCAGAGCCTGCTGACTCAGAGAGCGAAGGCAACGCACAGTGAGCACATGCATCACCAGTGGACTGGCGATACCCTTGTCCGCGTCCCACGTGCTTGCTTCCCTCCTAGATAGCAGTGCGCCAGCTCCAACCGGCACCGACCAGACACTACTTCAAGCTTTGTTCTATTTGAGTGCTAGAGCTGTCACTTTGGGTGACCTAGTTTATACTCACATGTGACATGAGGTCAGTTATGACTGGCATAGATGAGTTCCAAACTCGGACTGGTTTGGTGAGGCATTTTGGGTCTCGAGTGGCTTTTTGCCCTCGCGTTTGGATGAGTGCCGGCGAGCTTCGCTTGCCGGCCGACGGGTGAGCTTGGTTAACGAGCCTCACCTGTAGGAATTGTGTCTTGTCTCACTACCTACTTCGTAACTATGGCGACGGTCATGACCGCTATGCAAACCCAAGTCTAGCTTCCTGGAAATTGCACCATTTCAAGTGAGAACAGTCCAATTAGAACCGCAGCACTTCCCTCAGAGGTCGGCACGCCGGCCCATCCAACAGTAAAAGGGGGTGACAGACAGTGGAAGAGGGCCATGAGGAACCCAATTCCTGAGCCAAGTCATGTAGGACATGGATTCAAATGCAAACAAGGGTGACTATCCAGAGGCAGAGAGAAAGGAACGGACACCATCAGCAAGGGTGCGCTTCCACCGCTCAGACACGCCGTTCTGTTGTGGGGTGTAAGGGGCAGAGGACTCAAGCCAAACACCACATGACTCAAGGAAGCAAGAGGTGGGACCAAAGAATTCACCGCCCTGGTCGCTGCAACAAAAAACCGCGACGAACGGAGACAGGCACATTCAGCCTGAGGGAGCCATGACTCTAGAACGTCGGTGACATCACTTTTGTGGCAAAGAGCAAAGCCCCAGCGGTAGCCTGAGAAGTCGTCAGTCAAGCACAAGACGTAGCGGCCGAGGCCACCAAGGGACTCATGACATCAGCATGGACAAGATCAAGAGGATGGGAGGTAGTAGATTCAGTAGCAGAGAATGGGAAGGGGTGCATTTTACCATTGGCATAGTCCAGACAAGAGGAGGCGCAGGGAGACGCAAATGTGGCAAGGTCAAGGCCATAGGGAGGGTGAAGGTGAAGAAGGCACTGGATGGTGTTAGTGTGAATATGACAAAGGCGACGATGCATCATATCGGCATGGGCAGGAGACAGCGACGGTGCGACATGAACAAGAGCAGAGGTAGCGGAAGACGAGTGAAATGTGAGAGGAACATGAAATAGACGATCACAGTGCACACCACGGAGAACAACATGGCCAGACGAGCGGAGAGAGATGGAGGCTAGGCCGCGACTGGACAAGAATTCCATGCCTTGGTCGTCAAGGGTGGTCATGGAGAGAAGGCTGACTTCAAGGTCGGGCACGTAAAGCACATCCGATAAATAGACACTAACCACAGGGCTGACAAAGCGGACGACACCGAGACCTTGGACAGGGAGAAGTTGGCCGGAGCCAGTGCGCAAACATGGGACAGACCCAACGGGCATGAGGGACACAAACGACGACCGACATGAAGTCATGTGATGGGTGGCCCTTGAATCAATGATCCAAAGACTAGGAAATGCATGAGTGGATGGGAGAACAAGACAGACATCAATGGTGCCACGGGAGGAGAGGGGAGACGGGCCACCAAGACGAGTGGGAAACGTTCAAAACTGCCAGTGCTCAATCCAGTCATGATCATCAGGCAAGACCCCCTGGACACCACTAGACACGACACCACACAGAGTGGCATCGGACTCACAGATACACACACGTGACTGGCCACTCACACTCTCACCTCCCTAAGAGCGAAGGTGAAGTAGTTTCGCCAGCCGACGCTCGAGGGTGCGCTCCTCGTCACGGCGGCCAGAGGAGCGGTCCGAGGAGCGGTCGGACGAGAAGTCGGAGAAGTGACCATCGTCACGTGCCCAAGGAGGCACTGAGTAGTGAAACGACGGGGGACCGTAGTAAGGAGGTCCAGATGGCGGCGGTATCCAACCCCAAGGGCTGGCTAGTGGCGGTGACGGCTGAAGAGGGGCAAAAGTGGTGGAGAGTACCGTACCAAAGATGGAGGATGAGGGAGACGCAAAAGTCACTGTTGTAGCGGCGGAGGAGGCCGTCACGCCTGTGCAGACCCAGTGAGCGTGTATGGAGGATGCAAAGCGAGCATCGTCACGAGGAGCCGGGGGTTTGGGCGCAGGGTGCCTAGTGGCGCCACAGTTCTAGCAGGTGACGTGAGCGGTGGCGGGAGAGGAGTTCTTGTCACCACGGCCACTCCCACGCCCCTTATCTCCACGGCCACCCCCACAACCGGAGCCACCACCCCCCCCCCCCC
>SZWC01002345.1:164571-187726 GCA_023375785.1 Penium margaritaceum | reverse complement strand
CCCCCCCCCCCCACGAGAAGTAGCTTGAGTGGGATGAGCTACTCAATGAGAAGAGGAGGAGGGAGATGAAGTGGCAGCTCCAAGCAAGGAGGAGGATGAGGTAGTGACAGCACCAAGTGCGGCACGATGCATGCGCTTGCTATGCAGGGCGTTCCATCAATCAGTGAAACGCGAGGCAGTAAAGTCGTAGAGAGGACCCATCCCCGGTGGGAGAGTCCGCTGGGACTGGAGTAGCAACGAGCCGCTCGAGCTCTGCATGAGAGACGTGAAAATAGAGGTCAGATAGCTCAGGAATACGACCAGCAACAATGGAGAGGCAGGCTGAGAGAGGACATGGAGCCGCCCTACCAAGGTTGCACAGTAAGCACAGACTACGTGCCCAGTACTCATCTGTAGTCTCATCCGCTTGCATCTGCAAGGTGTTAAATTGCATAGTGAGTGCACTCTGGGTGGCATGCCCAGTCACAGTTTTGTGGTGGCAAATAAGTGCATAGGCGCCAACAGGGTCAGCAGGGGTGCCACGCGTGGGGTCTGCATTATACGTACCAATGTCGTCGAGGAGGTTCTCAGAGCTCGAGGAGGTTCGTCGAGGAGGTGCATGAGGGTGACGGTGTCTTGAATTCCCTTTGCCTCGCAGGGAGAAGGACCCGAGCTAGAGTCGCGGCTGAGAGAGCGGGAGAGGAAGAGATGGGAGCACCACCACAGGGGGGAACATAAGTGTCAGCTAATGCCGTCTCTTCAGTGGGAAGGACAACAGCAAGGCCTGGGTTGGTGTGAAGACGTTCTATGACTAATGCAGCTACAGTAGTGGCCAACTCATGCTGAGCCTCACGACCCTGTTGGAGTTCATCCTCAACCTTCCGACGTTCTGCTTGGGCCTTGCTAAGGGTCGCCTGCAGGACTTCTATTGTTTCCTCTCTCCTGGGCATGATGAGGAGGAGAGAGTAGGGAGAGAGGAAAGAAGGAAGGTAAAGTGCAATGCAATGCTCTGTAGTGTAGAGCTCACCAAACTAGTGGCACGGAAACAGGGTGAAGAGGGGGGGCACCACGGCTACAGCGGAGGAGAAGAGGACGGCCACCCACCTAGCGACCGCCATAGTGAGGCACATAAACCCTGTGACTGTGGCCCCTGCAACTAAGGCTGATGCCGATGCAACAAGAATGCCAGTGGTGATGTGCGAAGTGAGCTCGCAAGGAGTGCCAGTGAGAGATAGCAGTGCTGCCGAGGTGGATACACGGATGGAGCCAACAGCATTGGACGTGGCATCTATTGCAGAGGAGGTTGCTGTGGCTATAGAGGCTGCTATTGCTGTCACTTGTGTGGCGATGTTCGCTGCGGCGGCGGCAAGCAGTGTGAGAGACGCTACAGTGTGCGCGTACGCCTCAGCCTCATGTCCAACCAATGTCTCTCTAGGGGCTCAGCAAGCCTTGGCTGTAGCTACAATGGTGGCAGCGGCACCAGCAGCTGCGTCAAGGATGGCTCCAGCCAGTCCAATGGAATCTGTATGAACGGGGAGAACAAGTATCACGCCGGGGACTTGGGGTGCCTCCGATGGTGTGGTTAGTTCAACTGCTGTGGGAGATGAAGTAGGAATAGGGGCGGCTGCAGAGGAGGGGTTGGATGACTGAGTGCTGAGAGGAGGTTGCATCCTTGGAGAGAGAGAGGTGGTGACGGTGGCAGGTTGTCCGGTGTATAGACCTGCCGGTCTATCTCCTCTTGTTCACGTTCAGTTGCTGCGGCAATCTCCTTGCGCTAGTAGGAATTGTTGAGCATAGGAAACCACAGCGGATTGTCGTCGTTAGTGGATGGGGATGCGTCACAGACGCACGGGTCATCCCACCTATGATCGGCGTAATGGGGTGCTGTGCAAGGGGAGTCAAGTTCCTCGGTAGGCGGACCGTCGAGAGGTGGTGACTCTAGTGTGAGCGTTGGGGCTGCTGGTGCAGCCAAGAGAGAGAGTGCACTCAAGAAAGAGTGCAACCAAGAGAGACTGCAGCCACGAGAGTGCGGCCAAGAGAGAGTGCAGCCAAGAGAGAGTGCAGCCAAGAGAGAGTGCACCCAAGAGAAAGTGCAGACAAGGGAGATAACAGCCAAAAGAGTAGTGGCGAGGGCACTAATTCGCGCACCGGTGAGGATGTGCTGCGTGACAATTGCGTGGCCCGGAGCTGGAAGAAGAGGCTTCCAACTCGAGAGGGTGTTTGCAATGAGATGTGGGTCTGGGCTGCAAGGAATGGTGGCGTCACGTCACCTGTGGCTGCTAGAGAAGAGCAGCGCCGCACAGTAGAGTGCAAAACCCAGCAGATGCAAGAGTCCTCTTTGATGAAGGTGGTGCGGGTGCTCGTGGCAGGCAGTCTGCCAGTGCGAGGCGCATGGATGGCTACCCACTGGAGGCTCTGCCGTGGAGTTCGGCAGTTATGGAGCCTGCTGTGATGTTGTAGATGCGCTGGTGAGATGAACTTGGTGTGAGAGCGGAACGATATTGAGGCGGCAAGAGTTTCGCGAGCTCGCACGAGGAAGACGGATGCTGTCCTTTCGCCAGCAGAGAGGCGGGCGTTAAGAAAACCATGGACTAGCTAGAATTTGAGAAGCGGCATAGACGTCACAAGCCCATCAGATGTGGCAGCGACATAACGCGCAGGATGCTGGCGGAGGTCATGCAGATCCAGGATCGACGAGCTACAAGGGGTGACCATCATGGCTCTAATACCAAAAGTTACCCGGCAGTTTCCGGGGTGAATGATGTGTGACGAGGTAGGTGAGCATGAGAGAGCATGAGGCACGCCATAGATGCGGTAAAAGCTTGCCTTCAAACTCACGATACACCAAGACAGTTAGAGTGAAGGGATCGAGCGAGCTAAACACCGGTGAGCACACACTTACCGAGCTTCACGCTCAGGTGAGCAAGTGCCGCCACTCGGGGGTCGAGCCCGACCACTCGGATCAAACCGAGGGTGGCTACTCACCAGTGCACGGTTCATACCGGCACTGTGGCCCCTTAAGGATTAGCACCCGGGAAATATGCAACTCCCCCAAAACACTCAAAGGCAAGAAAGTATGATGCAGGACACGGCAGTGAGAATGTACAAACCCGAGCATCTACCGTATCAAAAAATCATAGGAAGTCATGCAATGGCCATGTGTGCGCCAGAGGACAGTCCTGGGTCCAGCAGTAACTTCATGACGCCAAAGGCTCCAGTCAAAGTGGGCCCGCATGATGTCTCTCCAGGAGAGGCCATTGTTACTTTATCTGTACATGTGTGTGCAGAGTGTGGGAGACAAGAGGGTATAGAGCTGTGAGTGGCCAACGAACTTCAACACAAAGCTCTGACACATCATGGAGCACACAGTGGTGACTCGAGCACCAATTTGTCAAGTGGTGACCACAGCACCAACGCTTGCATAGTGAAGAGCTTGATGGTAGTGATGTTTCATACTGCTACATTCTAGACTGGGCCACACACTTGGAGGAGTGCATGCACCACATACACTCGTGATCGATGTGGTTGGATTCTTGCACATTTGCATCCTTCTAGCGTAGTGAGCCGGGTTGCTGAGCTCACCGGACCACACGGCCGGTTTATGTCGACGTTTGAGAAACCCGCTGGAGCTCGTTCGCTGAGGTATGGTTAATCGTGGCCATATTATACACGACACATTCAGTGTATGTGGCATGTTGAATTTGGTAGTTTCCAGGAAATTGACTTCAGATGTAGTCATGTTGTGTTCACGTTGATAGCTATCTTTGTGATGAATTTGCAATGGTAGCTAGATGTAATGATATATGTTAAAGAAATAATACGTATGACATTTTCTGTGAGACAAAAACGAGACGTATCTTTGTCCTCAAACTTTGTATCTGGTCTGGTTTGTCATTCCAATACTTACTTACCGATTACGGGTCCACGATTTGACACATGCTTCTTGTCGAGCGTGTTCTCGCAATTTTTCAGTCAGGTTCTCACCGCGACAAACTTCGGAACTCGGACGCCCCCCCCCCCCACCCCCCCAAAACCGTAGATTGTATTGGGGGAGTGTCTGTGGTGCGTGTATCGAGTAGCGACTGATTTTGTGCACTAGTGTATTCAATACACTGGTGTTCTTTTTACATGCCCATGAGATACGCGGACCATAGACAGTAACCCAATACACTTGACACATTTGGGGGTGGGGGTGTGGGAGGTAGCATGGGATCCGAATCTCATCCCCCCCCCCCCAAAAGGGAAGAATGTATTAGCTCAGTGTGGCAGGTTGGTGTATTTGATTTGAGTGATGGAAAGAAATAATGTACAATATTGTACCTGTAGTCGCAGACCGTCGAATCAGGATGATCGCCGATCGACGATCGATGATCGATGAGGTCGATCGTCGAGATAATCGACGTCGCTTCGTGGGAAGCTATGCCATGACGGAACGGTCACCACATTCTTCGGAGCACCCCCCCCCCCAAAACCGTAGATTGGATTGGGGGAGTGTCTTTGGTGCATGTATTGGGTAGCGACTGATTTTGTGCACTAGTGCATTCAATACACTAGTGTTCTTTTTACATTCCCATGAGATACACGGACCATAGACACTCACCCAATACACTTAACACATTTGGGAGAGGTGTGTGGGAGGTAGCATGGGATCCGGATCTCATCCCCCCCCCCCCCAAAAAAGGGCATAGTGTATTAGCTCAGTGTGGCAGGTTGGTGTATGCAATTTGAGTGATGGAAAGAAATCATGTACAATATTGTATCTGTAGTCGCAGACCGTCAATCCATGACGATCGACGATCGACGATCAACAATCAATGATATCGATCGTCGAGGTAATCGACGTCGCGTCGTGGGAAGCTCCCCCACGACGGAACGGTCACCACATTCTTTGGACCACCCACCCCCCCCCTCCCAAACTGTAGATTGTATTGGGGGAGTGTCTGTGGTGCGTGTATTGGGTAGCGACTCATTCTGTGCACTAGTGTATTCAATACACCAGTGTTCTTTTTAGGTTCCCATGAGATACACGGACCATAGACAGTAACCCAATACACTTACCACATTTGGGGGGGGGGGTGTGGGAGGTAGCATGGGATCCGGATCTCATCCCCCCCCCCAAAAGGGCAAAGTGTATTAGCTCAGTGTGGCAGGTTGGTGTATTCGATTTGAGTGATGGAAAAAAAAATGTACAACATTGTATCTGTAGTCGCGGACCGTCGATCGATCACGATCGACGACTCACGATCGAAGAAGCAAGTTATGGTACTGCGATGCAATAGGGCCCAGCAGGAGCCCGGGCAAGCAAGAAATAAAGCCATCAACCCCGGGTGTGATTCGCGTGTGGGTTTGATTGAGAGTTTTGGGTTTGCTAGTCTTTTGACTGGGGGGGTACGAAATCCCCCCCTACTATAGTATGGGACCTGAGATAGAAGAAAAACATATAAAATCCTTAACCCCGGAACGTAATGGCGGGTCGATTGTGTCTCTGCCTTGTTCTACGTCCAGGAATACGCACTGTTATTCCTAACAGTGGAACTATTCATAAGGTCTAAAGAAAAATGTACGTCTTTGTAAGCGAACTGTGAATGGAGTTGTGGAAAAAGGAAGCAAAGTTTTTTTTTTCATGTTAATGTTTTAGAATACAAGCCTTCTAAGAATGTTCGTATGTTAAACCATAGAAATACATGCTTTTGTATATGAACATACATCTAAAATTAAGTTGTAATGAACTTCCACGAAGGTAACACGAAAGTTCCAAAGGCATACATCAAACATGTACACTATATAAAGAGTGTATTTCTTAGAGGTCATTAACCATAAATGTGTTCGCTCCAAGACCGGATTCGATCGGTGGGTGGCGTCCGGGTCCCACGCCAAGAGCCTCGCGTGGGTGGCCCAGTCATCCGGTGCTTATCACTTCACTCACTTCTCACTCACTTACCACTTGTCTTTCTATCCTCCAACATAACGTGAGCTTGCCCCTGATCCATGGCGTCGCTCCCTCCACCTGCTTGTTTGCTTGCTTACCTAGTCCGGCAACCACAGCAACCTATAGCTAAAATACACCTATAGTAGTAGGTTGGGGCAGCAGCTTTGTTGATGCAACGTATGGGAACCCACGCTCGTTGCTTAAGCTGCCCCCTTAGTCTGCTGCACCAAAGCCCAAGTGTGAGAGCTCTCGTGTTTGTTACATAGAACTGTGCGCGCCAGAGTTAGCGCCAGACAACAACTGAAAAGTGGAAATAGCTGATTGAGAACTGAGAATGAGACACAATGGGAGACCCCTCCAAGAACTAGCCTCCCCCGGCTCTACATAACTTGTTACTCAGTTTACCACCCAATAAGAAAACAGCTATGTTTTCCGGCCTCATTCCGCTATACCCACTGTTTGGGCCTCCAGTTCTTCTGCTGGCCAGTTCTCACACATTTAGGACATGGTACTCACTTTACACAAAACATGAGTGTTGTACCCACTTTTCTCGAACCACCGGAGATGTTGCATGCCATACCCACTATTGCAAACAAATTCATGCTACACCGGTTCCAGACAAATTAGTTCGACGACTGTGGGTATCCGAAAAATTTATTTATTTATCTATTTTTATCTTTCAGCAAATTTAGTCACCATTTTGACAACTCACGAAATGACGCCCTACTCAAATGCCTTTCGAGTGACTTCAACTGAAGCACACGTTCCGGCAGAACAAACATGTGTAAAAGTGAACTCTTTCCTTGTAGTTTCTTTGCCTCTTTGAACAGGGGGAGTGAAATTTGGACGAACGCCAAAAGCATTCACATGCATTCATTCAAATGCAAAAACAGACATCACATGGTTTCCTTGCCAAACATGCAGCAGCGACGCCAAACGTGCCATGATGTTTTGTTTTGCTGCGGTTGCCGTCGACATCGACAGCACGCGAACAGACTCTAATCGCAGAAAATCTTGATCACGCGATATGTTGCCAGGTGGACGTTGCCTCCTCTCATCCACATGCCAACGGCGCCACCATCGTTCGCTTGACAGTGATCCGGGTGCATGAAAGGGTTGATAGTTTTTGTTACAACTCCATGCGTCTTCACACTGCATGCATGGTTTGCGACAGTCGCCGTCATGGTAAGGCGGCCAACTGCAATGTGATGTGGTCGTTCTCTCTCGTCGTCCGTAGGGGTCGTGACCATTGAGCCATTGTTGATGTGTACTCGACATGTACTTCCAATGTCACCGCTTTGTCGCAATGGGCCTCTGCCTCCGGGATGGCCCTCCTCCTCGCGCTAACAACAGGTGGGTTCCAAGTGCAGATGGTGGATAGGATGCATATAACGATGCATGCCATACATTGTTATACCCACTTTTTTCTAAGATGGCTGCCGCTTTTTACGCCATTGTAGGTGACTACCCGGACAACGAGGACGACTATCCTGCAAAGGTCCTCGTCTCCCGGTACCACCCCAAGTCATCCTTCCTTTGGACCGATTAGGAGGAAAACGAGTGGAACTGTCACGCCAATCTCGTGGAGCACATCGTTGAGTTCCTCCAAGTCGCATCGTGCGCTCTCGTGAAGAGCGCACGATGCGACTTGGAGGAACTCAACGTGTCCGTCCGTTTTGTGATTACCGTGCGGGTGGGCTGAACCCACTTTCTTTATAGGAATGGCGTCGCTTCCGACGGGGTTGGAACTCCTGCTATGTCGAAGTACACTATCCGCTTGCCACCTCAGACCAGTTTTACTCGTGTATATTGTCCATACATGGAGGCCTGTCGCGAAGCTGTCCAAGACTACGTATTCGGCCGCAATATGCCTGTTTCCTGGGTCTGCAGTGAGCCAATTCACCTCGAAGCCCGCTACAAACTGTGGAAGACTGTAGGCTGCCCATGGCTTCTGAAGGCACGCTTTCAGCGCAAGCACGGCAACGTTGCCGTAATTGAGTTTGTGGATGGCCATAAGTGCTCCCCCACCACAAAGAAGGGCGACCAGGTGCGCCGGGCCGCGTGGGTGCTGTGGCACATCGAGCAGAATATCAAGAAAAAGCCATCTACTGACACAAAGGCATTGTAGCAGATTGTTGAGGCTCGCACTGGGGAGAAACTGTACTACCCGGTGGTGTATTGTGTGGAAAAGGTGGCCCAGAGGAAGCTTAGGGGCGAGAAGACCCTGTCGTGGTCGCTCTTCCTAGCTCACATAACTGAGGTCAGTAATTTCTTTTGCAAATCATGTTTCCCAATGGTGTTCACGTTTGTGATAGATTGTTGTGTTAAACGACCATCCCCATGCATTGTACGCCCTGCAGTTGAAGTGAGTGGACTCACGGACATTTGCATGCATTGAGCAGGACAAGAAACAACTATTCCGCCGGGCCTTCGTGGCACCCAGTACGTGTTGGGAGGGCTTGAACCATGTGCGTCACATCATCACCATGGACATAACCTTCTTGAAAAATGGGTTCAAGCAGGTTCTTCTTATTGCACAGTTCTGGGATGCCATTAACCATTTGGTGCCCATGGCGTGGGCGCTGTGCGGACAAGAAGACAAGGACAATTGGACGTGGTTTTTGTAACAGTTGTCTGAGGCGTATCCCACAGCCCGCGACCGAGGAACAGCCGTCATCTCCGATCATGACGCCGGGCTCTTTGCTGCTCGGCCCGAGAGATGCCTGGTACTACGCACTACTATTGTGCATAGCACATCCGTGGGAACATGAAGTCCAAAGCGGGTCATGTGGCCGCGGAGCTCTTTTGGATGCTCGCGCATGCCTTCACCGCCAGGGAGTTCAAGCGCACATAAGAGGATTTGGCGAAGGCTTCCGCGTAGGCTCAAGAGTACATCTTTGATAGTGGTACAGAACCAAGCATCCTGTTGGAGAGGTGGAGTCAACTCTACATTCCCGTGGTAGGAGGCGGTCACACAACGAGCAATGCAGCAAAGTCATTGAACGCTCGTATCATGGACCTCCGCCATCTGTACCCCTTTCACTGTTTTGCCCAGCTTTACTTGTAGGTACAGAAGTTGTTTGCAGAACGGCAGAAGCTGACGCATGACTGTGAGACCACGCTTGCCCTCTTCGCGGACACAAAAGTGAAAGACTACATGCAGAAGGCGTGAGAGTAAGACATCATCCCGGCCGGACCGCTCTATGGGATGGTCTCAGGTCCCAAAAGTCTGTCCGGGCAGGAGGTCAATTGCAACACGAAGAAGTGCAGCTGCGACCAGTGGGTTGAGTACGAGTTCCCGTGTCAGGATGCAGTGAGCCTTCTACTTGATGCAGGTGTCAATTCCGAGATGTACGTTGATATTAACTTGATGAGAATGGCGTGGAAGAGGACCTACTGACACCCCATGCCCGGGGTGAATCTCTGCAAGGTGCAGTTTGCAGAGAAGGGGTGGCGACCGCCAAGCAAGAAGCGTGGTTTCAGAAGGCCGAAGTCCAAGCGGAAGGACCGGTACGATCGTCATAAGAGGACCGCATTTGTAGTCATTGCGGGCATGCTGGACATGGCCCGCGGAAATGTACCAACCCACGTGCTCTCTTCCCAGCTAACATTACAGCGGCTCGTGCCAGACAGCTTGCCTCAGGATGCGAGATGCGAGGTGATAGTGGATGAGGCCCTGGAAGTGATGCAGCGGGTTCGGCAACAGCAACAGTAGCAGCAACCACGGCAGGTGAAACTGATGATGTAGTAGGTTCGGCAGCAACAGCAGCAGCAGTAGCCACGGCAAGTGAAACTGGTCATGTAGCGGGTGAGGCAGCAACAACAGCAGCGGTAGCTACAGCAGGTGAAACTGGTGTTTAGCGGGTGAGACAGCAGTAGCAACAGGCACAGCACGTGATGATGCAGGTGGAAATGAAGCAGCGGGTGAAGCAGCAAACCCCGCATTCTCTTCCCATGTTGAGAACCCAGGGAGTCCAGCGGGGGTAGCAAACAACACAAAAGAGCTCGATCCCTCCTCGTTTGAGTGGTCATATGAGGAGAGTGCCCCTCACTATGAGACAACTGAGATGGACGAGTGGGAGTCAAACAACTGCTCCTCCCACTCGGACTCATCTGGGGACGCGGAACCAAGGCAACGCAAGCGGAAGCGCAGAGGCCGTTCTGTCTGGGAATAGGTATATTTGTCACTCATGACATGCATTCATAGCCCATGATGCATAAAATTTGACTTCATCGGTCTCAACTGTGTTTTTCTTTTATCTTGTTCTCTGTGCAGGTGAAGCAGATCCATGTCCTGCAGAAGACGGTGATCAAGCGGCAACCAAGGCTCAAACTGCACCGGAACAAGGTCAGATCACATGTGGCCCACGACACGGGATGTGCGGTGAAGGATGCGAAAGTCATGTGTTGCAAGATGGCCAATCTCAACCTACAAAAGAGAGAGGTGGAGGGGGCCAGATATGAAGTGGCCAACCCATGCACGGGCATGTGTGCATCCCCCTTTAGGGAAGAATTTCATGATGCATGCCAAGAGTTCAATGAAGGTTTAGAGTGTCCTGCTTGTGAGGTCAATTATTTTGTGCATGACTTACCCGTGTATGTTCAATTGTGGATAAGTACATGTGATGTAACACCTCTGTTTCACTGGCCTTGATGATTTCAACGTTGCACACAATGTCATTTGACCTCTCCACTCACTCTTGTGTTTGCTGCACCTTGTCAGTAATGAAAAGCGATGGAACCTTGGTCATTAACATTTCATTACTTTGTTTACTGCTTCAACCACTACCTGGCAGTACACTGTTCAACACAATTTCAAGTAGGTACTGTTGAAAAGTTAATGCACTACGCAGACCACACTAAATGAAGTAAGATAGTGGTGGCAAGTGTTGTGGCTATCTACCACAAAGACGGTTCCCATGAGACATACCACATGTCACTCCACATGTATTTGTGCATACAAATGACGCAGTCCCACTACCTACCACACAAAGGGCTCATGGACGCTATCTGCCACATTGAGGGCTCCAACACACAATCAGTGGTCAAATACTTCATGAAACTGCACATAAATATACGACATGTCCACTATCTCAACACTTAGAGTTTGGAAGGATAGAAAATAAGTGGACACACGAAGAATGTATTCATGCATACATATGAAGAAAAAAAACCAATCCCTACCACACAAAGGGCTCATGGCCGGTATCTACAACAGAGAGGGCCCCAAGGAGACATAACAAGTGGTCAAATGCTTCATGTAACCGTACATAAATATACCACTTGTCCACCATCTGGCACACTTGCAGGTTGAAGATTATCATGCATACTTAGTACGCAGGACCACTCCCTACCACACTAAGGGCTCGTGGCTGCTATGTGCCACACAGAGGGCTCCGAGGAGGCATAATCAGTGGTCAAATACTTCATGAAACCATACAAGAATATACCACATGTCCACTGTTTGGCACACTTCGACGTTGAAAGGATACTGTTTTTGTGGACACACCCCGAATATATTTGGGAATATATATTATGCATGCCCACTCTCTCCCTCAGGGCTGGATGGCTCCCTGTACAGCCAGAGCAGCCACGGATGAGGATTTTTAGGTGGACGCTGAGTGGGCATACGCCTGCCCAGGATCCAAACCATGGTCTCTGGTTTAAGATATGTGGATGTCCATGATGGCATCCCGTTCCGCGTTACCCAATCGTCGAAATCAGCCTTGATAGTGGCCCATGCAGCACCTGCTTCCCGCGGATGCAACATGGCTGCTCTGTGCAATGCTTCCTCTCCACCCCACGCACCGACTTCATCCCATCGGTGCGGCCCTTTCGGAACTCCACTCGTATCATCGTTGGTAGCCATGGCTGTGCAATAGATTAGCTATACCTATGACGAGGCAGGTAGACGTCGACGTCCACATTTTATGTGGCGCACGGGCCCTACATGCGGGAACCATGGTAGTGCGCACTAATGTCTTTGACAGGTGGATCACATCAAACCAAACGGTTTACGATGGTTTTCAGTATGATGAACATGGCAATAAGGGCAAGGCACACCAGGCGCGGCAATCAATGTGGACCAGCCGACCGACCGGGCCCGCCATCGCACTCGTTGATGATAGGTTGAGTGCAAACGTGCGCGGACTATAGTATTCAGCTCTGTCACTTGGCCAACGTACAACATTTGGGTTGAATGATTTTTTTGGCGGTTTAGTTCGAGAACTTTCGTTGGACACAAAATTCGCACGGGGTGGATGGTGCTGGCAAGAGGCAAATGACCGGCGCTTGATCATTGGACATTGAGGATAATCTCGTATGCACTGGATCAATGCTAGCCCTTAATGACAATGTCGCCAAGTCAGAGTGGAATCTTGTAAATGTGTGGTCTAGTGGCATTGTCAACTGCCATGCTGTCCTTGCAGCGCGACGCTAGAATGGGGTCCGGTTTCAATGTTGTCGTGTTCCTTTGACCGGTGTGGAAAGTGGGTATGCGGTGAATTACATTGTTCTTTTTCTGCAAAAATTTGGTATGGCGTACATTAGTTGTGACGACAGTGGGTATGCGGCAAAAGTACTCTATATTTTAAGGCAGGCAGGTTTTCTCGGTGAGCCCTGCCAGACAGCCGACAGTCCAAAACCCTGTCGTCGTCCGTTTTGCCTGAAAACAAGACCATACCGTAATACACACGCTCCAAACGCAGCCGACCGGTCAGAATTAGCTAGAAAAATAGCAGTCAAGAGTTATAGCCACCTAAACCGTGGCGGTGTCTACTCTAGAACCCGGTACCAACAGTTCCCGGAACTCATGACACTTGGATCCTGTGCATGATACAGTGCTCCGAATGCAACAGTGTAGTCAAATACAACACTGGACGCGTGTAGACGGCTGCCAGCTTGCTTCTCACAGCTCGTAGCTCGTAACGAGCAGCGAGCTTGCTGCTCATAGCTTGTTGCAAGTTGCGAGCAGTGAGGAATGAAAACAGAAAAATATAATCAATCCCCCATGCCGCAGGTGGCCCTTTTGTAGCAGTAGTGGCCATCACAGCCACTGCAGCAGCTGTAGCAGCTGTAGCAACACCAGTAGTATGCAGTAGCTTAGTAGCAGCAATGACACCATCTGTAACAACAGCAGCTGCTGTTGCTACAGCACCAATAGTAACAATAGCAGTCGTAGCAGTAGCAGTAGCACCAGCAGCAACAATAGCAGTAGCAACAACAACGGTAGCAATAGCGACAGCAGCAACAACAGCAAATATAGTAGCTCTGCTGCGGATGCAATAGCAGCTGTAGCAACAACACTACAGCCATTGCTGACATCAGCCGTACTCGGCTGACATCACTGCTGATGTCATTGTTGACATCAGCAACAACAAAAAAAACCAACACCTACTAGTATCAGAGCAAGAGGAATTACTCCTCCTGACAATCCGGAGGCCTCTTCATGTTAGACACACGTGACGGGTGATCCCGCGTAGTTTGCTCATGTACAACAGCAGTTGCTTTAGTCATTTCAGCGGCCACTGCCTGATCCAAAGCACATGGTCATCGTCTTGTGGACCATGCTATGCTCACATGCCCACAATAGTGATCGACTTGGCTATACCAACAGCAACGACACTTCTCCGCAGTAGTCCATTTTACCACAAGTCGTGTTGCGGCCTCCGCACGCATGATTGCTACGCTGCGGCAACGACAGACTCACTTGATGCAGCAGCTGTGAGTGTGAATTGCGGTGCCAACGATTGGCATAGTCGGTGCACGCACCGCAGCGGCACACATAGCAGCCGAGATCTGCGTGCTGCTCGGACTTCATAAATGGCACACTTGCTGCCATAGCATCGGCATTTTCCACCGCTGTTCATCTGAGTCTCAGCCGTGCTCCAATCGCCGCACGTTAGTAGACCATGCTGGTACAACAACAGCCGCTCTATCGTTTGTGTTCCTTCTGGGGTGCTGATGGTGACCAAAGTGACCGGAGCATCTACATCAACAGCAACTGCACACAGCAGCTCCCTGCAGCTGACACTAGTGTTCTCCACCGCCAGCACCTCACTTCTCGGCCGCTCTTTGGCCACAGAACCTTCCCCTTTGGCCACGATATGGTCACTGCAGCTGTCCCTAGCATCACAGCTGCTCATTCATATCTTTGTCGTGGTGTCAACAGCAGCAGATGACTCTCACCGTTGACCTCCTCTCACCTTCACAGGTTGTCCGTCCGGGGAGCCAAGTGCTCGGCGAGCTGGCGTCTCCTCCCGCAACTGAACCTATCCCCACATCGCCCACGGCAGCGCATGAGAGCAACCGCATTCTTGGCAGGGTTGCATCCTATGAAGAGAGGGTGGAGCGTGAGGTGTGGTCGAAGGTTTGCCGCCGTAGTCCGGGGTATGAACCTGGCAAAGACTATGACCCCGTCGCCTACTATGAGTGGGAGTATGCCAGAGAGTATGCCGCACACTGTGGTTCTGCCGCTGACGATTCTCCGACGGCGCAGAACAAACCGGACACAGTACCACCACATGATCATCGAGCTCTTCCAACGCTGGTAAGCCCACCTGTTTCCCATCGAACCCATCAGCATTATCGTCATACTCTCCCTCGTGGAGCAGCACCACCCTCTACAGGAATAGCACCTAGAGCATCTGCCTCACGCCAGGCCATAGGCATCCGCTACAGACTTCGTTTCTTCTCCATCTCTTGACCTTCTGACTACTCTATAGGCTGCCCTTGTTCCTAGTGTTGCTGTTGCTTCCACCTTTGCCGCTAGTGCACGCCCTCCACGTGCACCAGCCAAGACATCCGCAGGCATAGCAAGTGAGGCATATACAACAACTGCAGTTGATCAGGGTTCTTTGGCAACTATTGTTGTCAATGTCGCCACTCAGATCGCAGCCGCCCTAGACACAATTGCATCAACTGCAGCAGCAGTAACAACGACACTCTCCAACGTCATCAACTCCATTCGGGCATCCATGGGACAGGCATCAGCATTGCCCTTTTCATCATAATGAACGACTCGTCACATCAAACTACTAGTCTCGATTGTCGTTGCCATCTCCACCTTGTCGGCTGGTGATAAGGGCAAAAGGATACTAGATCCCTCTTCTTCCTCCTCAGGGGTCATGAGCCCATGGTCGCAGGCTATTGAGGGCATGTGGAGCAAGCACGACGAGATGTGTCGCCTACATCAGAAGCAGACTGACGCCATCCGTACACTCACTGAGCTTCTTCGGGGTCATTACATGGCCCCACGGCAGACCTCTAAGGGAGCTGCCGGTGTCGCAGCCTCTACACAGCACTCAATACCAGCACCAGAGACACCAGATACTAGCACCAGACTATCAGCAATAGCAGTATGGATGTGGCGGAGACAACGATAAAGGAGTTGTGCGTGTGCAGGGAAGAGGGAACGTGTAACATGAACAAGGGCAATGGAGGATGGATGAGGAGCAAACGAGGGCACACGGTACAAGCGGTCAAAGCGTGTGCCACACAGAAGAACACGGCCAATGGTGCGGTGCAACAAAGAGGCAGTGTCGCGGCTAGAAGAGAAGTCTATCCCCTGGTCATCAAAAGTCATAACAGAGAGCAGACTGAGCTCAAGAGCAGGTATGCATAGCACATCGGGAAGGAATAGCTCCCCCCCAGGGCCCACAAGGCGGACAACCCAAACACCCTAGACTTGAAAGAGCTGACTAGAGCGAGTGCCAACAAAGCGGACTCAGCCAACAGGACCCAGAGGAATGAACAAGGAACAAGAGGAGGTCATGTGATAGGTGGCTCCAGATTCAAGGATCCATAAGCCATCCGACACGCCTACAGATGCAGGGTCACGACTCACAGCGGCAATGGGAAAGGGATGAGGGAGGTGATGAAAACAAGCAATAAGGCAATGAGGCAAGTTGTATGACTGCCACTGCTCAATCCACGGGACATCGACTGGTGAACAACCCTGAACGTGACCAGAAGACGGACCACGAAGAGACGCAGTGACATCACGCGCAAGTGTCCCCTCAACCAAATATATACTCTCACCTCCCTGATCACGATGGTGTGTCTGGTGGACGGCATGAGAGAGTACAGATTCCAGCTGGCGCTCGTCGTCGGAGGGGCTAGGGGTGATGATGACGCCAGAGGCAGGGAGCAGAGAGGTGGTGGACGATGCCCATGGTGGAGGAGAATAGGACCCGGAAGCGGGCCCAAAGTAGACGGGATTGCCAAACCCCAAAGGCCAGCCCCAGAGAGGGAGCGGATATGGAGAAGCCATGGCGGTGTTGTAGGCAGCAGCAGTAGCAGAGGCGGAGGATGGGTGGCTGGACTGGACAAGGGGGGCGGAGGAAGGAAGGGAACCGCTACCTGTCCCGGATGAGTGTGCCCAATGCGCACGCACGGTGGATGCAAGGTGAGCATCATCAGGAGGAGCCGGACGCTTTGGTTCTTGCATGGCCTACGGCTCCACAGTTCCAACATGTAACAATGCTGGAGGAGGAGGAAGCAGAGGAGGCACTATCAAAACTGCGCCCCTTACCGCGCCCTCCATGCCCGCCGCCACCGGTGACACCCCCTCGACCTTTGACCTTACCACCGCCCCCACGCCCACCATCCCCTTGAGAGGCAAGCGAGACGACTATCATGAGCAAGGTGGTGGTGGAAGATGAGGCAAGATCAGAGGATGATGAAGGAGTGAGTGCGGTGGTAGTTGCTTCAACGACTACATGATGGACGCGTCTGTTTTGCAGCAATCTCCACCAATCCGTCAGACTCTGGGAGGTCAACTCCCATAGGGCACCAATGCCGGGTGGTGCATCTGCAGGGATAGGTATGGCGGCTAGGCGTTCAAGCTCAGTGGCCTTCACCTCGCGGACGATGTCGCTGAGTTCGAGGATGAGGCCATTGACGATAGAAAGGATAGCAAGGAGCTGTCCAAGTGCAGTCTTGCCAAGGTCGCACAAGAGGCGCAGACTACGAGCCCAGTAGGCATCGGTAGTCTCATCAGCATGCATGGAGAGCGTGTTGAACTAAACAGTGAGAACACTCTGGGCGGCATGCCCCATCACTATTGTGTGCCATTTTATCAATGCGTAAGCGTCAATCGGGTCAGTAGGAATGCGACGTGTAGTGTCCGCATCATAGAACCCGTCCTCATTAGTGAGATTGTCAGGTCTGGTATGAATGAGGGCATGCACAACGCGAGCAGAATGAGACTCAACAGGCACAAAAGGAGGGTGAGAAGAGGGATGGGGCTCATGATAGTATTCCGAGAGCTGCTTGCCACGTGACCAAGCACTAAAGTAAAAATCCTAAGAGTAGAAGGTGAGGTGAGAAGCAAAGTGAGCTGGGTTAGATTCAAATTCAGGTTTGCGCTGCACTGATGTTGCAAGTTCTTTTGTAGCGACTGCCCCAGCAGTGACTGCGATTGCAAGAGGGTCAGAGGAGAATGAGCCAGCGGTGGCAGGTGCAAAAGCAAGTGAGGTGGAGAAGGTAGCAGCAACGCCGACAATAGTGGATGCCGAGGATGTGTCGCGCAATGCAGGTTGGAGGCGGTTAATAACCAAATCAGCAATGTGATCTGCGTAGGCCTCATGGTCAGCTTGTCCAGCATGCAGCTTTTCTTGAGTAGCATGCTGTTCATTGAGTGCAGCCTGCAGAGCAGTGCGCTCTTGCTGCAGCTCAGCCTGCAAGGCAGTGTATTGGTCATTGCCGACCGACATGATGCTAGTGACGTGACTCTGTTGAAATGTTATTGGTAGAGTTTCCCTTACCCCAATGGGCTTAGGAAATGTGTGGTGGGTACGTCAAGGGTCTGTTGCGAAGCAAAAGTGCGTAGAAGCTTCCTACCAACACAGCCGCTGACCGGGCGTCAGTGCCTGGTCAGACGGTGACGACGGTCACAGGTCGTACACGCAACGGCAAGGGTTTGGCTAGGAGACACAAGGCACAGTGTCAGAATGCTTCAATATAGCATATGCAGAGAGAAATGACAACTGACAGGTCCAGGGCATAAATACCTGCCGGTGCGCACGGCGGGTGTCGCACACGGCAGTCCAAGAGCTGTCCTAAAACCGGCCCAAAACCATTGATTTGGCCGTAACTCTGCGCACACATGTCAGAATCCTATGCCGTCTAAACCTAGACGTGCAGAATCAAACGACGGACGCAGCGACTGGTCACATGCATGCATCCATCGAATGACAGGGAGTATACAATGCAAAAAATGCAAATGGGTCTCATGGCTAGTCCGCCGAAAGGCGCCTGCAAGACGTAGAAGGCACAGCAAGGAGTCCCGGTGACATCTGGGGCTCTGGAACACTGGTCGGTCAGCTCCAAGCGGGTAGTCCGCCGCCTGTCGTCGCGCCAGTGTCACCAAGGCCGCCTGCCTCAAGGATCTGCACGAGTATGGACACGGCCGAGTGGTCACAGTAAACTCTACAGGAACGGCAAAAAGCACAACACTCCCCCATGACCCGATGGTACGCATGTCCATACGTGTGCAGCACTGGTACAACCACATAGTGGGTGACACAGACAGATGAGACACAAACGTACATCCCACACTGAACCACTGTCACGCACGGGGCAAAGCCCAACAGAACGAATGGCCACCAAGAACTTTCCGTGGTCAAGTGCCTTCGTCAAGAAATCAGCACGCTACAAGTCAGTGCCAACCCACATCATGGAGATCACGCGTCGCTCCACCAGATCACGAACGAAGTGATGCTCAACCGCAATGTGCTTTGTGCGAGAATGAAAAACACCAGATTTCTCCGCAATGGCGAGAGCACTCTGGTTTTCGCAACGCAGCAAAATGGCGGGTACTGACTACCCAAGCTCAAGAAACCAGCGCTGCAGCCAAACTGCCTCAGCAGCTCCTGCCCCCAAAGCCACATACTCTGCCTCCGACGAGCTACGTGCGATGCAGCTTTGCTTCTCGCTTCGCCAAGACAAAGCGGTACCACCGAGCAGAAACACGTACCCAGTGCGACTGCGCCTGTCAGGGCTCCAAGCCCAGTCGCTGTCAGTGTAGCCGTCAAGGACCACCGAACACTGCCGACGAAAGCAGAGTCCAAGATACGGCGTGGAGACCACGTATCGTACCACTCGCATAGTCGCGTGAAGAGCTCTCACACGTGGAGCCTGCGAGAACTGAGCAAGGAGGTTGACGGCAAACGCGATGTCGGGACGTGTGGTAGTGGCCGGGTACATCAGAGATCCGATAAGACGGAGGTACAAGGTCACATCCACTGTCTCCCCTAGCTGTGTACGGTCATCCACCTTCAGGGCATCCTGCCCATCAGGTGTCAGTGGTGTGGAAGTAGTGGGCACTGCACCAAGGAGATCACTAAAGCGCTCCCCCATGACTCGTGCGTATCGGGCCTGATGCAGCAACATTGTCCGATGTGTGCGATCTCGCACGATCTCCATACCAAGAAACACCGATGCGGGAACGAGGTCCTTCATCGTGTAGGCGGTCTGCAGGATAGCCTTGGCCTCCTTCACGGCCTCCAGCGACGAAGACGCGATCAGAAGGTCATCAACATAGACCAGGATGGCGGTAAACCGCTCGGGTGTCGGTAGGATGAAGAGTGAGGGGTCTGCCTCGCTCTGTTCGTATCCTGCGCGAGTCAAGGTGCAAGTGATCTCCCGGTTCCAATACCGTGGAGACTGCTTGAGGCCGTACAAGGACTTGCGCAAGCGCCAGACCTTGTCACCATCCTCAAAGCCTGGTGGCTGAGCCACGTAGATCTCCTCATCCAAAGATCCATGGAGGAACGTGTTGTTCACATCCATCTGGTGTAGTTCCCAGTCATGCTGAGCCACTACACCGAACAGAGCTCGAGCTGAGGTCATGCAGCCGACAGGGGCAAAGGTGTCAGTGTAATCAACTCCCTCAATCTGAGAGAACCCCTTGACGACCAAGCGGGCCTTGTAGCATTCCAGTGAGCCATCCGGCTTCACTTTCTTGCGAAAGACCCACTTGACCTGAATCGCCTTCCTCCCAGGGGGAAGGTCGACCAGCGGGAAGACTCCGTGCTCTCGGATAGCGTGAAGCTCATCCTCGCAAGCAACTCGCCGAGCATCAGCATCCTGCGATGAGAAAGCCTCCCTCAATGTGCCCGGGTCAGGCGCCATAGAGGGGGAACTCTGCGTGGCAAGTGCACACGCCCTGGTGCAAGGCCTGACGGCCACGAGATCAGCTGCTGCGTCACAGGCGATATGGAACTCGCGAAAGACCAGGTCGTGCCCTATGGGACACGCTGGGTGTACCTCTGAAAGCTCAGTGCGGACACTGAGGCCTAAGTTCTTTGTGCCTGGATCGCCGCTCGCGAACTGCGAGAGGAACGTCTGGGTCTTGAACCCGACGCTCGCTGAGCTCCAGAATCCAGTGGTCGAAGGCGACCACCGGGCTCACGGGAGTAACCGGGATCGAGGGGCGCACCTCAGGCTCAGGAAGAGGTACGATCACTGGGATAGGTACGACCACAGCTGGTGAGGGCTGAGACGAGGCAGTCGGAGATGTCGTGCGAGGAGATGCGTCTTTGGGGGACACTGAGCTGGGGGTGACAGCGGGCAAAGCTGGCCCGGACACTGAGGCAGGAGTGTCAGCCGACGTAGGGACAGGAGTGGGCTGGGCTGGGGCAGACACCGGAGCAGGGGTGCCACTGGACACAGGTGGTGATGCAGGAGGAGGCGTGACAGTAGCGGTACCTGTAGAGTGTGAAACAGGCTGAACACGCGGGATCTGTGGACAAACGGCAATGATAGCCGGATCATCAAGTGCTGGAGATCGAGAGGGGACTCGAGCGGACATATCAGCCTGACGAGAAATGGTCACTGGCGGAGAGGTCTCCCCCATCCGCCAAGGACCCTCACAGGAAGGGACATGAGCCGCAGAGAGGGCTATGATCGAAGTCAGATCACGGTAGGTCAGTGACTCAAAAAACAGCGCGTCCCGGGACTCAATGACACAACGGCGAGTGGGGTCCCAAAAGCGCCAAGCCTCCGACCGCGGGGAGATGCCAATGAAGGCACACAAGCGACCCCGACGGGAGACCTTGGACCCCTGCTGGTCCTCCGTGTACCATACAGAGGCCAGGGATCCCCAGACGCGTGCGAGACGAAGATCAGCACGGTGGCCAAACCAGAGCTCGTACGGTGTAACATGATCCGGAAGCGGACCATGCGGGAGGCGGTTCCAGACCCAAGTCATGTAGGGGAAGCCCTCGAATGCGAAGGACTCCGGGAGACCACACTCAGACTGCATGGCGTGGACCGCATCCTCCATGGTGNGCTGGTCCTCCGTGTACCATACAGAGGCCAGGGATCCCCAGACGCGTGCGAGACGAAGATCAGCACGGTGGCCAAACCAGAGCTCGTACGGTGTAACATGATCCGGAAGCGGACCATGCGGGAGGCGGTTCCAGACCCAAGTCATGTAGGGGAAGCCCTCGAATGCGAAGGACTCCGGGAGACCACACTCAGACTGCATGGCGTGGACCGCATCCTCCATGGTGCGGTTCGAGCGCTCAGATACACCGTTCTGCTGTGGGGTAGTAGGAGCGGAGACCTGGTGAAAAATGCCGTGCTCAGCAAAGAAGGAGTCCATCTCGCCAAGGAACTCGTCGCCGCAATCCGAGCAAAAGTTATGTAGCGTGTGGTGAGACTGACGCTCAGCCATCACAAGCCAGAGCCGAACCGCAAGAGCAGCGTCGCTCTTCTGACGCAGACTGTAGACCCACCGCATCCGGGTGAAGTCATCAGTGAGTGTCAGAACATACCGGCCCCTCTCGGACAGCGACTCGACCGGGAGAGGACCGAGCAGGTCTATGTGGACCAACTCGAGGGGCCTCAGCGCTCCGGAACGCGAATCAGGATAAGTGCGCCGGTGCATCTTTCCCTGAGCGCAAAAAAGACAGTCGGTCTTGGGTCGCTTCTCAAAAGAAGCCACGTCAAGACCAAGAGCGGGATGTGTCCGGATGAGCTTTGACACAGTGTCAGAGCCCACGTGACATAGACGTCAGTGAAGCAACCGCTGGTGTTCCGGGATAGAACACCAATGACAAAAACGCAACCAGAGGAGGAGAGAGAGCAAGGGGAGGAGGGCCGAGCAATGCGGTACAAATCATCTACGACTGAAGCACGCAGGACAATGCTGAGGGTGTCAAGAGCAGTCACATTCGCTGAATCAGCGGTATGCTCAATGGAGAGACCCATCAGAGTGCAGGCACGCACAGACAGCAGACTGAGCTCAAGATCAGGCACAAACAGCACGTCAGAGAGATACAGGGGGCCAGACGGACCATAAAAGCATACACCCCCAACACCGTGAACCGGTAAGGACTGACCAGAGCCTGTACGAACAGAACGGACAGTCGTGACAAGACCAAGTACCACAAAGTCACTACGACGACACGTCATGTGGTGGGTGGCACCGGAATCGATGATCCAAATGCCACCGGAGTCACGACTGGTGGACGTCACTGTACAACGAGCAATGGAACACTCTGCATCAGAGGGACGCTGAGCCGTCAGTAGGAAGGAACAACGTACATCACGAAGGTGAGACTCATGAATCCAGTCAGTGTAGTCAGGCCCATCATCATCACATGCGGACTGTGCTCCCCCACACGTGTCATCACGAGTCACGAGGACGGACGAACAAACAGTCTGTGACCCACTCGACGATGACAACACACTCGCACCTCTCTGAAAGCGAAGCGCCAGAAGATGACGAAGCTCGGCGATGGTGCGGTCACGTGGGTCTGGATCACTGCTGCTCACCGGTGAGGATGCAGGAACAGCTGCAGTCGTGGTCGCCGCGCGTCCAGAGGAGTGTGCGCTCGACGTGCCAGACGCGGTGCGAGCAGCATGGGCAGCCTGAAGTCCGCGAGTGATGCGCTCCCAGTCAAGCGGCTGCTGGTACTCGGTGTAGCGATGGGCACCTCCACAGTTGTAGCAGTGCACGGAACGGCCACTGCTACCACTGGATGACGACTGCTGCTGACCCGATCCGCGCTTCCTATTCTTCTTCTTCCCCTGGGCAGCTGCTGCAACGCCCTGCGTCTGCGTGGGTGTAGACGGGGTCGAAGAGGAGGAAGAAGATGAGGTCGTGATGGAGGTAGATGAGGGTGACTGCAGGAGGGAAGATGGTGGTGAGGCGAGGACTGCTGCAGCGAGGGAAGTCTCCTGATGTGCTACTGCTGCCTCGCGGGCCGACGTCACCTGGAGGAAAAGCTGATGGGCCCA